>JAMQGT020008944.1:0-17671 GCA_024447675.2 Pterophyllum scalare | reverse complement strand
ATCTCTGTGCTGCATCAAACTGAACACAGGCCACAGTAGTGAGGAAGTGGTAAAAGAAGAGAAGGAGAGTTTGTGTATATGTGTTTGTGTGTGTGTGTGTGTGTGTGTGCGCGCGCGTTTCTGTTTGTGTGTGAGAGAGAACTGAAACAAGTGCCCGTCTATGTTCTGTTTTAGTCACTATTTTGATTGCCTGTGCATGGCTATGAAAATGACTTTACTGATATGGAGGAAAACCTTGAGTGCTTTACATTAGTCACACTCTGGTTTCGACACACACTAACAAACACAGCAGGCATAACATGTTAAATAAGTTTCTTTACAGAAATATCCTGGTAAAAGATCTGCAGCAATAGGTGCAGCACATTGTTGACTTTAACAGCTCTTTTCTTTTTAATGCTCTAAGATAAAGTTCTATAACCCTTACATTGGTGATGGCAATAATGTGATCATCAGATGCTGTGTCTAAAAAAAATTGTCACTGAGTAAAAGTGAAAATATCTGCATTGCTAGACATCGCGGTGGTGACTAGTTTTAAGTGAGTCGAGTTTACCCTGACTGGAATTCTGTTGTCACTGTATCGTCTTATTTGCATGATTGTGCAAATTTTCTTGATGTGCAACACCAGGAAGTCACTGACCTTTACCACATGGAAAGTCCAGGTTTGCTTTACAGATCATTCATTGTCAGCAGGAAAAAACAAAACAAAAAAACATACCTTTATGTTCATTCAGCAATACGTCTGCATACACACAGTGTAGTAACATTCTTCGAAATTTTGAAAAGTCTCAAAAAACGAACTCTGAAGCTCTGAAGGGTCTTAAAATAAGCATCCTTACTGATAGTTTAAATCTTGAAATTGTGCATTTTATGTTTTCAGTGTAAACTTTGTATTTAATCGATTATATATTTTTAATATTGATGTACGAGTGGCATGGTGGTACGTTTGTTAGCATAAGTGTTTCCAACAAGAAGGTCCTGGGTTTGAATTCACTCTGTGTGGAGTTTGCATGTTCTCCCCATGTCTGCATAGTTTTGCTCCAGCAACTCCAACTTCCTCCCACAGTTTAAAGACATGCATGGGTTTGGTGGGCTTAGATTGATTGATGATTCTAAATGGACCTTAGCTGTGGATGGTTGTCTGTCTTTATGTTGTTAGCCCAGTGACAGATTGGCGACCTGTCCAGGGTGTACCTTCTTGACCTCTGACAGCTGGGATAGGCCACTGAGGAAGTATTTGACAAATGACCTGTAGGGAAGAATTTTGTGGACTGAATTAAAATCATTTCTGACTTTCCTAAATATGCTGTCATAAAGGTTTTATGACTCATCAAAGCATTTTGGGCTATAACATTATTCAAAAGAGTGAGACTGCCTGTCCGGTTGAGAATCCCAGTTGGTACATCAAAATGTTGATGTTTACATGATGATTTACTGTACCTTAAGAAATCCTAAAGTGAGTATTCCTTATCTTTTACACCATAATAATGTATTCAGCAATAATGTCAGGTTGCACAATAAATTTTGGATAAAAAGGAAAATGTGCTTCCATCCATCCATTTTCTGCCACAATTCAGGGAGGTGGATGGGGTGCACTGAAGCCTATCCCAGCTGTCACAGGGTCAGAGGTGGGTCCACCACAAACATGTACAGAGAGACAGACAGCCATTCACATCCACACCTGGAGCCAATTTAGAGGCAATGATTAACTTAACCCTATAACTCCTGGTTAGGTTAATTGGTGGTTCCAAATTGCCTATTTGTGAATGAGTTTGAATGGTCATTCGTTTCTCTGTGTTAGCCCTGCGACAGACTGTCAACCTGTCCAGGGTGTACCCTGCCTCTCACCCTGTGACAGTTGAGAGAGGCTCCAGTTCCCCTGCAACCCTGAGAAGGATAAGCTGACGAAAATGGATGGATGGACCTAACATGCATGTCTTTGGGAGGAAGCAGAACAGAACCCAGGCTGGTGGATTTGAACCACCGCATCACAATGCCACCCTCATAACTGTGTACTAAAATACAGTTTTACATAATTGCGCTGTTATTCTGGCTCCCTCTGACTTATCTTTAAAAGTACCCCACTTACTTTAAAAAACATTACAGCTTCAGTTTCTGTAAATTAGGAATCACTGTGATTCTTATTCAACTCAAATACCCACAAAGTCCCCAGTGTGTTGACATACCACTCTGGCAAACAAAACAAGAATTAAACATTATGCAACAACTACTTTTCACTCTGCCGCCCACTGGAAGGCATTACTGTACATCACTAAGTGTCCGCACTATAGAAGAGCTTCTATCCAAATGCCATCAAAGTACCAAACTCTATCTCATAACACTGTGCACTAACCCACTGACAAATAAATCCCTGTGCAGTATTACTAAAGACTGTCTGTATTTTAACTTGGGATGAAAAAATAAAGGCATTTGATTCTATTCTCTGTAAGAAAATTCAAGACAATCTGCTGAAGTTCAAACCCAGTCTCAAAATGGGGAAGAAAATTTACACCAAATGACTTTGAATGTGGTGTGATTGCTGGTATTTCAGAATCTGCTGATGTCACACAGCCATCTCGTGGGTTTGCAGAGAATGATCTGTAAAACGAGAAAATATCCACTGAGCAGCGGTTGTCTGGGAGAAAATGCCTTATTAATGTCAGACGTTAGAGGAGAATTGCCAGCCTGTGTTGAGCTGATAGGAAGGCAACAGTAATTCAAATAATCAGTTGTTTGAACCAGTGTACGCTAAAGAGCATCTCTGAATGCAAAACACATTGAACCTTGAAGCAGATGAGCTACAGCAGCAGAAAACCACACTGGATGCCACTCATGTCAGTTAATAACAGGAAACTGAGGTTAGAAATCACAGACTCACCAAACCTGGGCAGCAGAGATCTGGTTTGGTGAGATTCGATTCCTATTTCAACATTAAGATGGTGGGATCAGAATATGGTGTAAACAAAATGAAAGCAGGAATCCACCGTTCTTTTATGTGGTCCATAATGTACATCTACACATAACAGCTCAAAGAGAGATACACAGCTTCCCCCCCCCCTTTTTTCAGCGATACAAACATTAGATCCACATGAAGTGATATACTGTTTTTCCACCAGATGGTGCTGTCTCATTCACATGCTGCAGAGAAGCGTGTCAACAGTCTACAAAGAAGGGTGAATATCAGTTTACACCACCTGATGGTTGCACAGATAGGACAAAAGAAGTAAAAAGTCATCCTTGCTGTAGATTTTAGGTTTCTAATCAGAATACACAGGTTGCAGCAAATCGGCTGGCTGGACAGGCTAGAAACTGAAAGCGAGTCTATGTGCTTATTTCATAAAGCTAATGAGCTCATTTGTGTGGCCTGAAGAACACTTGCTATTACAAGCTGTTCATATAAGCATACTGGTAGCCTGAGTGGTGGGAAAATTGTTATTTTGCCTAAAAATGTCCCATTTCCTTTTTATTCCACAATATGACTCTGAAGACAGGCTTCATTTGCTCCTGAGGTCTTGGGACAAACCTAAAGAGTTCTTTGCTGAGATAATAAATTTGTGCATGTTAGAAACTGACCCTCGGTTCACCCCAATAAAATAATGTAAAATAGCAGCATGTTTGAGTTTTTCTTTCAAAAAATTTGCTGCATTTTTTGTTAAAAAAGATTATTATACTCTAGGCCCATATTCTGGAATTTTATTCCATAGTTTATACTCGGAATACATTTCTTTTTTAGATATACAAAAGGGAACATTTTATTTAAATTACTGGTTTTCCAAACTGACAACTCAACTCAGTTTATAACAAAAAGTCCTACACAGAGGCCACTTTCTTAGCGCCCCCCTGGCCTGTGGCCTTAACTATGGAGAAGAGACTCCATGGCACATGCAGAGGAGCCTTGTAATTGTTTGGTTGGTGTCGGATTATTAATGACATAAAGGTGATGAATGCTGGTTGGTGGGACCCCCCCCCCCATGAATTTCTCCCTAGACCCCAGCAGACTCAATTATCACCACTGGTCATTAATAAACCAGAAAATAATAATAATCCACTCTGCACTGGAAAGGCAGGTTTAGTTTTGTGTACAGATTCCTAAGGTCAGATGACTGGCTTCAGGAAACCAAGACTATATGCAGGTATAGCATCAGGTAATTTCCAAAATAGCACTTTTTTAAAAAAAACTTGTTTTTAATAAAAAAAACTTTCAGGCTTGGGGCTGAGAGCTGAACAACACTCACCCTTCTGTATATGTATAAAATAGGGGTTCGATTATGGTACATAAGAAATGGCAAAAGTTCCCCTGCTTACCTCAACCCCCACTTATATTGTTTAGCTTCAGTGAAAAACCAAACAAAAAGGACAAAAAAAAGTTACTGAACTACTTGATTCACTAAAAAACTTGAAGGCAAATATGGCGCTGCTGAACTACCAGTAAGACACTGAAAAAGTACGTGTTTGATTACATTAAATCCACTCCTCCTTAGCATTGCTGATAACTTTGTTAGGTCACAGGATACTGAATTAAACAAATGTGCAGGAGGGTCGTAACATGTAGGTGGGAGGATAGGAAGTGGTGAGCTTGTCACATGTGAAAAAAGCCCCTGAAGTACCTGCTGCTGATTATTTGAAAGGTTTCAGGCTGTGAGCATGTTTAGCCCAAAGGATAAACTGAACTATCTGATGACATTTTGCTGCTTTATTTTTGTCTCTATCCATGGTAAAGGTAAATATGAATGTTCTTTTATTGACGAAACAACTGTAAGGAGAACATTGGTGGAACATTTTAATAGATGGTTGAGAGCGAAAAGTAAAATTTTGTATTCTTGCTAGAACATAAATTATAATGACATAGGGAAATCCTTATTGAGTTCTTTAGTAATAAGGAACAAGACTAAATGTTTGGGAAGAAGCTGGTAACAACAAGTAAACTATGCTGAAAAGTTCATTTTTTAAAATATTCTATTTATTGCGTGTTTATTTAATTATTAACAGAAAGAGAAAAAGCACCAATGGAATAAAAATGATTAATGAAACTTATTAAGATGAGATTTTATGTCATGTCAAATCATAACATCATATACAATTAACTAAATATTCTGATGTTATTCTAGGAATAAATTTAAGAATGACTGGAAAATGTACAATATATATAAAAAAGTGCAGATACATTATATTCCCAAAAGTATTCACTCACTGATCCAAATCATTGAATTCAGGTGTTCCAATCACTTCCATGGCCACAGGTATATGAAACGAAGCACCTAGGCATGTAGACTGCTTCTGCAAACACTTGTGAAATAATGGGTCGCGCTCAGGAGCTCAGTGAATTCCAGCGTGGTACTGTGATAGGATGCCACATGTGCAGCAAATCTAGTTGTGAAATTTCCTCACTACTAAATATTCCAGTGGTATTATAGCAAAATGGAACCAATTTAGAACGACAGCAACTCAGCCAAGTAAACTTACAGAGTGGGGTCAGAGGATGCTAAGGCACATAGCACGCAGAGCTCACCAACTTTCTGCAGAGTCAATCACTACAGATTTCCAAATTTCATGTGGCTTTCAGATAAGCTCAAGAACAGTGCATAAAGAGCTTCGTGGAATGGGTTTCCATGGCCAAGCAGCTGCATCCAAGCCTTACATCACTAAGAGCAATGTGAAAGTGTTGGCTGCAGTGGTGCAAAGCATACCACCACTGGACTCTAGAGCACTGGAGATGTGCTCTCTGGAGTGACGACTCATAATTCTCCGTCTGGCAATTCAATGGATGAGTCTGGGTTTGGTGGTTGCCAGGAGAACGGTACTTGTCTAACTGCATTGTGCCAAGTGTAAAGTTTGGTGGAGGGGGGATTTTGGTGTGGGGCTGTTTTTCAGGAGTTGGCCTCGGCCCCTTAGTTCCAGTGAAAGGAACTCTTAATGCTTCAGCATATCAAGACATTTTGGACAATTTCATGCTCCCAACTTTGTGGGAACAGTTTGGGGATGGCCTCTTCCTGTTCCAACATGACTGCGCACCAGTGCACAAAGAAGGTCCATAAAAACATGGATGAGCAAGTTTGGTGTGGAAGAACTTGACTGGCCTGCACAGAGTCCTGACCTCAACCTGACAGAACACCTTTGGAATGAATTAGAGCAGAGACTGTGAGCCAGGCCTTCTCATCCAACATCAGTGTCTGACCTCACAAATGTGCTTCTGGAAAAATGGTAAAAAATTCCCATAAACATTCCTAAACCTTGTGGAAAGCCTTCCCAGAAGAGTTGAAGCTGTTATATCTGCAATGGGTGAAAAAAGATTGGGATGTCATTCAAGTTAATATACTGTACATGTAAAGGCAGAGAAGTGAATACTTTTTGCAATATAGTGTATTAATAATTCAAATGCAGTAGGACAGTTTTTGGTGTATTTGTGTGTTACAGCCAATCTGCTGAAAGTTACTTTTCATGTCAATATAGTATGATAAGGAAATATTATTATAATGATTAGTTCACCTATATTAACTGCAACATACTAAAAGTATTACTTACTCGTAGGCTTTTTATAAATGTAAATTTGCTAATTTAGCAATCACTAATATTAGATTTCTTGCTAGCTGTGCCTATTATTTGACTGAACACTTTGAGTCATGTGTAATAGAAAAGGAAATTTGCTTCGGCCTCAGAAGGCGTGCTGCTTTTTATCATCATAACACTTTAACATAATTCAAACCAGAATAAAAACTGAAAAATTCTCCTCTGTGGCATTCAGTATTAAGGCACCAATCATAGTTATGTCTGACAGAAGCTGCACAGTACAACACATATAATCTACAGTATATTTTTAATAAGCAAAAACATTAATCACGTAAACATTATATCAGTACCAAATCAACTAAAACTGAAAAAATTAGTACTTCAGTTTCTGAGAAAACCATGCAAATATAATGAAATACATAAGTTACAAATAATTTGTCTAACTGGTTAGCACCATTCTTTACAAGTAAATATACTACAAAACTTAAATGTTGTTTTTATAAACATAATATCTATTACATCGATTGCAAAATTATTATAATATTAGAACATCTATATTATTTCTGTCCTTGAAAAGTTATCACTCCACACATGCCGTGGCTTGACTACACCGATTAAATACAAAATGACAGACAGATAGATAAATAAGAAAGAAGACGTGTAGCCTAGAGTGTATATACTAAACTGGGATCATTTACACACAGTATGAAAATAAAAGTTAGTCATTGCTGCAATCACAAAAGAGCAAAACATGCTTTATGTATAGGCTACTAATGTTTTTCTAACAAGAATTACTCAATGCATTTTTTTATTGTAGACTTATAAAAATTAGTGTACTTGCTGAAAGAGTAAAATATTCAGTCCCAATTCCAAAACAGGACGCTGTGCAAAACGGAAATAAAAACAGAATGCCAACATCTGCAAATCTCATAAGCCCATATTTTTTTATTCATTTTAAAATAGAAAACATGTTAAATGTTTGAATTACAAAATGTAAATGTAATTTTAGTTTTCTTCATTTAATTTTTTTGTTGCAGACTTACGTGTTTCATGTGAAGTTGGCATTATGATCCAACGAGGCAAAACTTGGAGAATTGTCCCCCAGCAAAGTCTGACGGTCAGCTGTCCTGTCAAACACTGCGGAGAACCACTGAAGGTCGCCTGGTGTAAATATTTCAACTCAAGCAGCTGTGGAAGGATTAAGGAAATGGAAAATGTGGAAATAACACAGAATCATGTTGGAGATGAGCTGATCTCATATTTAAGTTTCAAGCCGGTTTCCATTCATGACGACGGCCTGTACAGATGTCGAGTAGTACAAGGACACAGTGAGAGAATAATCAGCCATGCCATCAACATCTCAGTGTCAGCTATGCTTTCAGGTATGTTTAAATTCTCCCTCAGCACTAAATTTGATTGAAATGTATCCTATTGCAAGTATTAATTCTGTGTACTATATATCATTCCTTAAAGACATACACCAGGGGCCTGAAAACTCTGATAATAATGTTGATGGAAAAGCAGGTAAGAAGGTGGATTTGTCATATAAGCATATTTTATGGATTTGGCTACATTTTAGTGGATGCAGTTTAGAATGAAGAAAATAATTTGGGTGTTGTTCTGTTGTTCACCCACAAAAGTAGGTGAGCCCCATCCAGCTGCTGACAACTGGGCTGTCTGGAAGCCCTACTTCTTCATCTGTGCTGGCATACCATTTCTAGTTCTCATACTGACTGCGATGACCCTGCTGAGTTTTTATGACTGGAAAAGTAGGAGCATTAATTTGTATCTTGAATAACTGAAACTCAGTTTATTGATTTCACCATCTAAAAATGGACCTTTTGTTTATTGGCTATTTTTTTACAGGAGTGCCCACCTTAAACTACGTAAGGGGAGAGGTAATGTTGATTTTCTGAAGATACAGTTTTGGCATATTTGGGGAGATTGGGGTTAGCTTTTGCTTTAAACATGTTCTAAAACATGCTGATTTCTGCCGTGAAGCTGGGCATTTTAAGGTGAAACTCTAAGGACTCTCCTTTGAGGCCAGCTTGAAGAAGTGTAATTTTTGACATGTTTTTCTATTCTTTTTTACTGAATAAATAAGTAACATGTAATATTTAGTGCACCTTAGACAAGCTTGCAGTCAGATTTTACTGCTTGTTTTACAAGCTAATTATCTTTTACCTTGCTTCAAATGTAAATAGAGTCATAGGAGTGTGTTTTACTGTCTCATTTATTCTCATTTTGGTGTGTTTCTGTCATAGGAAATACCCACTCATATGATACCAGACCTCCCTAAGTGGAGCCCTCCTTCCACTCCTGTCCTATCAACCCACTTGTCTGTTTTGAATGACATCCATTCTTCACGTACCACTGAAAGATCAAAATCACCAGCTTCCGAGGCGTGTGAAAACCAGCCTTCTGCTTCAAAGCCAGCAGTCAAAGCTGAAGTCTGTGCAGTGTATGCTGTCATCAACCATAGACAGTCTAGCCAACCTGCTGGAAAACAGCACACTGTGACTCACCAAGTAAAAAACCCAGTGTATGCTACCATCAATGTTTGCTGAGCATTTTCAATTTGAAATGGACACTTGCAGGTGAAATGGTGGAAAAATATTTACCAATATGTGGTGGAATCGTGATGAAACAGAAGTTAAGCGTTCAACCACACGGTAGGAGACCTGGAGGAAGCTTGTGGTTGCGTAGGTGCACTATGTGTCATATTAAGCTATCATGACTAGACCAGAGTTAACAGTAACTTTATTGTCACATGCTCAGGTTTGTTCCAGATAACGCTTTTTTTTTAATGGTTTCTTCCCACTGCAGCACCTGTACTGACTTCGAGGACTGAAAAAAAAACACACTGAAGCCAAAACTTCAGTAATTTCATTTTAAAAAGTCATTGGGTAAATAGATTTCTTCTGCACAGACTTATCACGCAACCATCTGACTGATTTCTTATGGTTTCTTATCGAAATCATTAAAAAAAATTATTTGAAATATAATCCTTAGCTTATGCATGACTTTGAAAACATTATGGTGTTTGAAATGGTGGTGTTTGAAATGTTTATAGAGACTTTATTAGATATTTTTGTATTCCTCTTTCTTGAGCTAATTTTTAAAAAATGTTTTAAACAAAGAATCATTTATTCAGTTAATTCATGGCTTGCAGTGAAACAACTGTGCTAGAGAGACTTGAGACATGTGAAAAAACGTTTTTGTTGTTTTTGGTTTTTTCGTGCCTTGTCTGTGGACCACAGCAGTGTGGTTTAGCTCAAACGTGCAGGAAGTTAAAGATGGAAAGATTTCTGACAATGACATCTTGTAGCAAGAGAGGCTCCACCTTAACCACACGCTTACATTAAAAATACTGAAGTTTGGGTGGTGGCCTTATTATTGTTTCTGCTTTTCACATTTTCTGTAATTAAATTTAGAAAAAAAAATCAAGTAAGAGTAATAGTGATTAGCTATTTAAAGGTACCAGAAACTACAAGTAACAGAGATTGGATCAATTAGAGAAAACCTTAAATAAAGACAATTATTTGTCATAGCAGACTTCATGTTTTTTTAACCATTTGATGCTGGAACACTTAAAAATACCCCCCGGCCCACTGTCAAATGTTATTGTATTTTTGCAGATATACACTGTGTGCAACTTCACTTAAGAGTATTTTTTTTTACCTCTCAAATTTCTCTCAATCATTTTTAGGAGTGTGTCTGCAGTTAGAGCATTTTCCTGAAAAAAGAGGTAATTTTCAATATGTAAAAACAAATCAAAACAAAACAAAAACAAAGCAAAACTAAAATATATGGAGAAGCTGTTAGCATAAATGGGTATTTACTCAAATGAGAGTTGGACATATCTGAAACACCTTACCTGCCTCCTTTCGATGTGGAAGAGTGACTCTACTGTGAGCCCATTCCAGAGTTCCTCACCCTATCTCTAAGGGAGAACCTAGATGACCTTTAGAGGAAGCACATTTCCAAAATCTGTACGGCCAGTACATTTTCTGCAGATGCTGCACCAGTCCACATGTCAATTCTCTGCTCCATTCTTCCCTCCAAAGGGCAACTGCTCATCTCCAACCCAGAATGGGTACTCCAGCCTGTTGCAACTGAGAACCATGGCCTCAGACAGAAGATGCTAATTCTCATCCCACTTCTTTCACTTGGTTACAAACCGCCCCAGTGCAAGCTGGAGGTCATCACTAAATGACAACCTCCACTTTGCCATACATCATCTACATTGTCTAATACATTATCTATAAAAGTCAGATCTGATCTGATCTGATCTCACATCCTTACTGTGGCTAGCAATTGTGTTTATAAAAGTTCTGAATGGAAGGGCAGCTCTGGTGGAATCCAGCATCCACTGGCAATCCGAACCAAGCTCTCGCTATGGTTGTACAGGGACCAAATAGCCAGCACATGATGTTGTAGATCTCCAACACATCCAGATTTGGGGCAATTCCAATCTAACCCCAAGGAACTGGGGCACTTTTTACCCTTGTGATCTCAGCCACAACGATGCAACCACGCCAGACCTCACCAGCATCTTCACCGATCACCTTATAGAACTAAACACCAGGTGATGATCTGTTGATAGCTAAGTTCCTTTGTTCAACCAAGTGTACAAAATATATGGCTGTAGGTCTGATGACACAGTTAGAAAATTGATTATCAATGTGTCAATTAGGCTGTCCCGGTGCCAAGTCCACTTATGAAGAACTTTATATCTGAACAAGGTGTCTGCTGTAGACATCCTATCACCAGCACTTAAGTCCAAAAACGTAACACCACCACAACTGGCCAGGCTGTATCTCCCAATTATGCCTTTCTACAATTCACTGTCATTGCTCACAGGAGCGTTGCGGTACCCTATCAGGAAAATTGAGTCCCCAGATGGGGCACCATCTAGCACCCCACCAGTGACTTCAAGAAGGCCAGGTACTATGGCTCTTGAATGAGTCTACAGTCTACTGGTGTCATGGTCTACACTGAGTTTGTTGGTGTTTTGGAGTTGTGAGTTTTGATTCCTCGTGTCTGTTATGTCCTGTGTTGGATGTTCTTGTGTTACAATTCTTCCTGTTTTATTTTGGTTACCTTTGTCGCTTTGTAGTTTTCTGTTGCCTGTTGGACTTCTGCACCCAAATAGAGGTTTGTTTTCTGTTTAATAACTCCCACATCCAACTCTGCACTTTGGGTCCAGGGAAGGTGAATATCAACATCAAGTGCTGGTTTCACAGAAAATAAATGTCAAACATTGGATGAATGCAGACACCACAACAAAGGACAAAGAGAGACTGAGGCCATGTACACACAGATAATGTCTAAAGTGGAAACCAGAGGGAAACTAAACGCACCTGAACGCAACGTCAACACTCAGGAAATAAAACCAGTGTGAACAACAAAGAAGGAGAACCTAATAAAAAACTGAAACTAAACTCTAAGATAATAAAATGATGAGGAATCAAAACTCAAATAAATATATATTTAAAACTAGGGACTGTAATGGAGTTAGATACTACACAAAGATACTAAATTTTGCTCACAAAACCCACAGACCATGACAAAATTATTCTGACCAAAATACACTGCTCAAAAAAAAAAAAAAAGAAAAAGAAAGAAAGAAACACCCTGAAAACACATCAGATCCCAATGGGAAAAAAAATCATGTTGGATATCGCCTTGAGGTGACTGTTTGTTGTGATTTGGCTCAATACAAACAAAATTGAATTGAATTGAATTGAATTGAATTGAATTGAATTGAATTTGAATTGAACTGAATTGAATTGAATTGAATTGAATTGAATTGAATTGAATTGAATTGAATTGAATTGAATTGAATTGAATTGAATTGAATAGCTAAACTGATATAGACCGGGTAATGTGTTAGGAATGAGAGGAGCCACATCATTTGATGGAAATGAAAATTATCAACCTACAGAGGGCTGAAATTAAAGACAAGTGAAAAAATGATGCTGCAGGCTAGTCTATTTTGCAGCAACTTAAGATGGTACTCAGTAGTTTGTATGACCCCCATCTGTTTGTATGCATGCCTGACAACACTGGGGCATTCTCCTAATGAGACGGTGGATGGTCTCATGGGGGATTTCCTCCCAGATCATCACTGAGATCCTGGAGAGTCTGAGGTGCAACCTGGCAGCACCGGATGGACCAGAGGTGATTTAACTCAGTCGAGCATGGGGGCTATCAGTGATATCAGGAACTGCTTACATGCTCACTTGCCACATGAGACTAGGCATTCTCGCACACCAGGAGGAACCCAGGAACCACTGTACCAGTGTAGGGTCTGACATTGGGTCCAAGGATTTTAAACACAACACCTAACAGCAGTCAGGGTGCTGTTTCCTAGCCTGTAGAAATCTGTGCATCACTCCATGGATATGCCTCCATGGACCATCACTGACCCACCACCAAACCAATCATGCCGAACAATATTACAGGCAGCATAATGTTCTCTACAGGTTCTCCAGACCCTTTCATGTCTGTCACATGTGCTCAGGGTGAACCTGCTCTTTTCTGTGATAAACACAGCATGCCAGAGGTGAACCTGCCAATTTCTGGTATTTTATAGCAATTGTCAATAGGGCTCCATATTGCTGGGCAGTGAGCACATAGCTCACTAGAGGACATCAGGTCCTCAGGTCACCCTCATGAAGTCTGTTTCTGATGGTCTGGTCAAAGACATTCACAACAGTGGTCATTTTGTAGGGCTGTGGCAGTGCTCATCCTATTCCTCTTTGCATAAATGAGCAGACCTTCTACAGCACTGTCCAGCTCTCCTAGTTGCCTGTCTCCTGGAATGTCCTACATGTGCTTGAGACAGTGCTGAGAGACACAGCAAACCTTCTGGCAATGGCATGTATTTATGTGCCATCCTGGAGGAGCTGGGCTACCTGTGCAACCTCTGTAGGGTCCAGGTATCACCTACTGGTCAGTAAAGATGAGGGGAAACATGTCAGTGGCCTCCACCCTCCATCTGTAAAACCATTCCTGTTTCGGGAGTCTCATTGTTGCCCCTCTAGTGCACCTGTTGTTAATTTCATTAACACCAAAGCAGCTGAAACTGACTAACAACACCGACTAACTGACCAGATTAATATCCTAGAAGTTTGAGTGACTTGATGCTCTCCTCTGATTAAAAAGTGTTCCTTTAAGTTTTTTGAGCAGTAAAGAATGAAGCCCCCTTTTAGCACATAAAAATGAATTTCATCCAGTGGCCACAGTGTAGCATTGAGGAAAGATGTCACATCTGGGCTCCTGGGAAAGGCTGTTGTGTTTTGCTTCTGATAAGCGTTGATAAGGCCAGTGTGGTGTCGTGTCATCGCAAAGTATTATACCAACTTTTACCTGAATCACTAACAAGTACCAGCAGAATGCTGCATAGCTTTTATTACATCTGCTTCACTCCTCCTTAATACTGAAACTACAAATGCTGTCATGTCACAACATAAAACAAATATGAGTGGAGGGCAGTCGTATGTGGGAGGCCCAGGAAGTTCTATTAATTAAATAACTGTAAGGAGGAGAGAACAGGAAGAACAAAGTTGTTTGTTTTATTTTTTTTTAGGTTAAACATGTCCATGCCATGAGATTAAAAGCACTTAAATGTTATTTATTTAAAAAGAGTGCCTTGGAGTTCTTTGGTACTTAAGTTTACATTATATATATCTTCCAAAGAGGACCTCAAACAGGCATCGCAGTGAAGTGAGCACCACCAACAAAGTGCAATATAATTTCTAAACACAGTGGCCGTTTTTATAAATCCAATAATTAAATCATGTACCAAAAATATAGGAATAATGAAAACCACAGAAAATTTGTCTTACTGGAGAAAATATTGTACTTGCAGGCTACATTTTAGTGGATGCAGTTTAGGATGATTAATTTGTTTTTTTCTGCTTTTGTAGGTGAGCTATTGGCAGCTGCGGACAACAAGACTGTCTGGCTGCTCTACTTCTGCATTCGCTCTTGTGGTTCTCACAGTGACCGTGTTAACTCTCACCAGTTTATATGCTTGGAAACGTAAGAGCATCAAAATGCATTTTAGATTACTGAAACACTATTAATAGATTTTACTACTAAGAAATAGAACATGCATTTATATTTTATTTGTTTATTATTTTTTTTATTATTGTGCTGGCATTCAGCTATGCAAGGGGAGAGGTGAAGTTGATTTTTTAAAGCTGTGGTTTTGGGAATTTTGGGGAAACATCCCCTCGTTTTCATGCTGAGAAATTAGAAGTTCAGTGCCAATCTCCTGCCTGTACCACAGTGCAGTTGGTGAGCTATAATTTTTAACCCATTTCATTTGACAATCTCCATGTTGTTTTTTGTTTGTTTTGTTTTATTTTAAATCAGATACAATTAGATTTTGAGATATTTATGAGAGCTGGAGAGTTATCAGCTTAAGTTAGCTGCCACATTGACTATCAATCCTCACAAGGTACAATTTATTGTGAAATTAAATGAATATGATTAATTGATTAATTCAAACTAATAATTTTAGCCAGTGAAGGTGAAAATTAGTTTTCTCTTCTTTTTTTCTTCTCTAGACTATATATTGTTCTCTGATCACTGGAAAACCTGCAGTTTTTGGCACTTCCACAAAAGCTTCATCTTTGGTTAGCTTAGCCTAGCAAAAGTCTGAGTTAACTGTTAACTACTTCATGTTTACATATTTATTTACATAGAATCATAGTGGTATCAAGAGCGTGTTTCATTGACTCATTTATTCTCATTGTTGCATTTTGTCATAGGAAATGCCCATTCTTGTGACAGCAGAACTCCCCAAGTGTTGCCCTCCTCCCACTCCTGTCCTGCAAACCCACTTCTCTGTTCTGAATGACATCTACTCTTCATGGACTGCAGAAACACCAAAATCGCCAGCTTACCAGGCCTGTGGCACCCAGCCTTCTGCTACAAACTTGACAATTAACAATGACGACTGTGCAGTGTGTGCTGTCATCAACCACAGACAGTGTAGCAGACCTTCTGGAAAATGGAATACCACGACTAACCAAGTTAAAAATCCAGCTGTCATCAACATTTTTTGGGGAGTTTTCATTTGAAATGGACACTTGTAAATCAAATGCTGGAAAAGTTTATATCAATATATTTATATGGGAAAAAAATAGATTTTGCACGACTCTGTGTAGTTTTGTGAAAGATTAAGTACACCCTTACTCCATCAATAGGAAGTAAAAGGGTAAGTAGCAGTCAAGTGATGCTAATTAAATGCACTTGATTAACTGATTATCATTATTATTATTGAGCACTTTGATAAAAGCAGAGGTTATGGCAGTTTGTCGGTCACCACAAATTCACCCCAAGGTCACACAGTGCAATGCTCAGATGCAACATCTCAGACTCTAGAGGCCTCAGTTATCATGCTAAATGATAATGATCATGACGGTACAATCAAAAAAAGCCTGAAAAAGGATGACTTGTTTGAAAGGGCTGCCAGGAGACAGACTCTCTAAAAACAAACAAACAAACAAACAACAACAAAACCCCCACAAGATATCAGCACAAACACCTCATACAACCTATCAGTCAAGGTGGTGATGAGGGGGATGACATCATGTTGTTCATGTTCATTCAAATGATCCCACGAGCACCAGCAAATCGATACCAGGATGGCTGAAAAATGAAAGAATCAATTTGTTGCTGTGGCTGGGTCAAAGTCCAGATCTCAACTCATTTGAAATGCTGCACCTCAAGAGGGCTGTGCATAAACAAATGCTTGCAAACATCAATGAACTGAAACAACATTATTGCAGCTAGATGTGGTTCTTCAAACTGCTGAATCATGGGGTTTACTCAGATTTTACAGGACTTCATAGAGTTGTATGAAAACATTCTTTTCACATGACAGTATGTGGTGGTGTCTAATGACGAAACAGAAGTGAAGCAATCACCAAATGCAGAAGAGCTGAATGGAGGAAGCGTGTGGTTGTGTAGGTGCTCTTTATGTCCTATTGAGTTATCATGAATAGACCAGAAGCAGCAATAACTCTCTTATGCTTGGCTTTGTTCCACACAGTGCCTCTTTTTTATTATTCATTCCTTATTTTTCATTAGAGCTTTCCCCCATTCCAGTCCATGTGTTGACTTGACTTGGAGGACTTAGAAACAAACAAACAAACAAACAAAAAACTTAATTAACTTTGTTGGCCAAAATTTTGGCAACTTCATAAAAGTCACTAGTTAAATAGATTTGTTCTGCATGGGTTCACTGAATATTTGTTATGCAGTCTTCTAATTTATTATTTTTAAAAAAGATAACAATCGTGAAAAAAAATCATTGGCTCATGTGCAACTATTCAAACATTGTTTTATTTAAATTGTAAATGAATGCAGTGGCTTTATTACAGATGTTTATATTTGTCTTAGCTGAGCTCAGTATTTTTTATATATTAAACAAAGAAACAATGATCATGCCCATTCATGACTTGTTGCAGAACATTAGCACCAGAGAGACTTCATAGATATAAACAAATATTTTTTCAAGCCCCTGATTTCCTCTCATACCCTTTTCTCTCTGACATACAGCGCTTGTTGTTTTCGTCACTGTTGCTGTCAGAAACACCGTAGCTGGTCTGTGGACTACAGCAGTGTGGTTTAGCTCAAATGTGCAGGAAGTTAAAGATGGAAAGCTTTCTGAGAATGGCATCTTGTGGCTAGAGAGGCTCCACTTCTACCACATTAATATATTAAGTACTGCAGTTTGAATGTGAATATTATTCTAATTTTTCATTTATTCTGAAGTTAAAAAAAAGAGTATTAACTATTTATTTAAAGGTACCTGAAACAACAAGCAACAGAGAATGGATGGATTAGAGAAAACCAATTTAAGATTTACATAAATACAATTAATTGACATAGTAGACTTGACATAGTTTTTTATAGAATAGAAATAGAATCGAGAGATTCACAGTTTTACTTTGAGGCTGGTCTAAACTCAGAATAAAAGCTCAGGCTGTGTGTGTGTGTACAGTTTTGTGTGTTTCCGGCCAACAGTAACCGCTGAGTTATGAATTAAAGGCGATGGCGATGTTTATATATATATATATATATATATATATATATATATATATATATATATATACACACAGGGGTTGGACAATGAAACTGAAACACC
>JAMQGT020008943.1:0-48802 GCA_024447675.2 Pterophyllum scalare | reverse complement strand
TAACATTGGCCCCTCGTCCTCAGGTGCTACTACAAGTCGAGCACCAGCGTCGTGGAAACGAATCCCCGCCTCTATAGAGCTGGCTCTTCCACCGATGAGGCTCTATTATCCAGATAAAGCCATTTGGAGAGGGAGGGGAAGGCAGCAGTAGCAGGCAGATCACCATCCCAAGGATTGGTCAGTGGAGGCTGGTTGATGTTCTCCCTCATGGCTGAGCTGAATAATCCGCTCCCTGCTGCTGTCTTGGCAGACCAGATTAGCTGTTCGACAACTGGGGAATAATGTTCTACATTTGACATTATATCACCTCTATGTAACAGCCAGAAAGTACGTAAAGTAAAGCGTTCTGTTAAAAAATCTTTTCTGTGCCTCTTCATACTGCTGCTCAAGTAGCAAGTCGTGAGCATATTTTGGCAATGTGTCAGCTCATAATTACTCAAGCAGGTTGAAGATGCATGTGATTAATGAGGAAAAATGAGAAAATGTATTTCTTTCATAAGACTGAAACTGTCTTTTTCAACACCTATTCCAGGCCCCAACGACATCCAAGGTCTCACTCAGCCTCCACAATGGCGCTCTCTTTCACAGCGCGGACATCTATGACAACGGTCTCGCAGCCACACGTTGCATCCTGATGTGGAGTCAGCTCTCCAGCGACGCAAACAAACTTCACTGTGTAACTACATATTCATTTCAGATTTTAAAGCAGAAGGAAACACCGAAGGAAAAAGAAAGGATTAAGAAAACACATCAGAAACGGGGAGGTGCCCCTTTAGCACCCAGGCTAAGTAAAAGGAGATTGACCAATGTCGTGACTATGTTGTTACCAAAGCAGCTTCATAAGAAAGAGAGATAATGAGAAAATGTCTTTATATGCATCTTTTTGTATGACATGTTGAGCTTTTATAGATTTTCTTTTTCTAAATAAATTTAAAGTGGCTTATAGATAAACGAGTGACTGCAGTCAGCAAACTGAACATCATCAAATTTTCCGTCTGGAGATTGAGTGTGATTTGACAGATGACCTTGTCTTTCTGAATAAGATACTACTGTGACTTTGGTTCCAGCAGAAACAAAGTGAGGGGTATTTTTTCTTTCTTAATATGATGAACTTTTATCTCTCGCATTTAGAATTCCTATTATTTAAAAAAACGCTTGAAGGACTGCATCGACAGCTTTGGTGTGTTGCTCTGGTCATCTTACCCAATTTGTGAAGAGAGACTGACGTTGGGCTCATGTTAATGCTTTATCATAGTAGTAAAGTGACTCTGGGGTTGTCCTGGTATATCAGATAGATGTTAAAAGACATAGTTTGGAAATTTTGTGAAAATAGTCGGCATGAACTGTGAGCATTGAAAGCGTTATGAGTTCGCAATGACTCCTCCTGTCCAAAGAAGGCAGCCACGTTAGCTTAATCCACGCTTTGTTTGTCCGGGTTCAGACCACACAATATTTTTGCTGAACTTATACTAGCGAAATGTGCGTCACATTACAGAGACTGCAAAGTCAGAAGTTCTAAGTAAAAGACTGTATGTTGGTGGCAACCAAACGGAACCCATTGGAAAACAGAATATGACATCATATGTTTTTTGATATTTGTCTTTAAAAAACAAGAAACCCTCTGAGTAATATGGCTTACAGAATGAGATTATCTTTTCACGGCCAATGATGACTATATTAAGATGAATGTCGCCCACATGATGTCACCCATTGGTTTCTGTACTCCCGCATTTTAAAGTCTCCAATGTTATATTGTTTTTTTCTGAGCCAGAACACATTCAATTAACACATTATGGTGAAGGCCAACACTGATTAGCAAGCAAATCTAAAGTATACGGCTCTGAGCCTCTGCAAAACTGAAGCGTAAGCTTCTTGGAAGGTACCTCACAGCAAGCCAATTATCTTAAAAAAAAATACAAAGGCATATCTCAAACATGGTTGATCCAGTTTAGTAAACTAATTAGTTGGAGGTGAAGGCTTAACAGACCACTGGTGAGGCCTGACTTTTAAGGCTGAAAATCCAGAGTGTGAGTTATGGAATTAAATTGCCAATGCAGTTTTTTATGAAAGGTTACGTGGTCCTTTTCGTTTTCAGACTAGTTGGAGTAATTTTGACACGGAAGTCTGTGGATTTAACAGGATGGCATCTTTGGTGACCATACTTGGTGCTGCACTTTGTGCTGTGAGATCGCTTGGAGGACGATGAACTAGAACAGTAATCCTGGACTTTGCTGAACCTGAGAATGCTGAAACGTGCATCTTTCTCTAGAGTTTGCGGATGCATATCTACATCTGGATATTGCACTCAGGATTGTTTTCACAGCCGTATAGGAACGGGAATGATCACAGTAGCAATAACTGTTTATGTGTTATGGAACCTAATCCCATAGTTCTCAATGCTGAACATAGCATATTGGCGTGCAGAGCGTTTTGATACATACACGGTGGCTGACGATAGCCGAATGTTTGATGAAGCACTTGCGTGATAACTACCAACTTTGTAACCAGAAGTAACAGTTGAAGTAAAGTTGAGAGCTTCTCCCTGAGCTCTCCTCTTTGGCCATTGAACAGCAATGGTAACCAGACCCCTTGTGGCTGTCTCATGCTCCTCATTCTTTCAGTTAGCCCTCTGTCTAGACTATCTTGCCTTCTGTGTGCCTCATCATATGTTCAAAATCCTGCATCCTAGAAGAGCCTTAACTTCCTCCATATGTATATCAAAACATTCAAACATAGAAGTCAACAGCCGTGGTGGCTTTGTGGATACGGTGCTCCTATGTAGAAACCAACATGTTTTTCTGATGCTTGGAATAATCTGAATGGCATTCTGCTGTTTGGACGTGAATATGGCGATATATGAGGCCTAGTTTATATGAGTATCTATCTAGTAGAATTCAGAGGACGTGTGCTGATCTTTTCCTTTCCATCGTCTCCTGATGCCATCCGATATATACTGACAGAGTAGTCAGATCTGTATGTAGCTTGTAATCCATAGTGGTTTGGTGCTTGAAGGGAAGTGTATAGGCTACTGGGATTGCTCAGATCATGCATTGAGAAATGCTGACATACTGTTTTGTACACTTTCAAATCAATTTATATGAAAAATTCTTTCTGAGATGATTTATTTCGTTTATGTTCAACTCTGTTTCATACTGTAACTAACTGTTTCAGCGTGAACTGTGATTTGTTCCTCTCTTATGTCCATTTGCAAACCGAGCTGAATGACTTGACCATACAGAGGCATTCTGATAGGTTTGTGTGTGTGTGTACATGAAAAATTTGAACCATATTGCAATGTCTATGCTTCTGTCTCAGCCAGCCCTCTGACATGTAGTGGTCTTGTGTTCATCTGCAAACTACAGGAGTTTCTCTGTTTGTGTTCCTGTTTATACTGTGTTAATAAAGATTATCGTATAGAAGCAATCTCAGCGCTGCTGGTGCATTGAATTGTGTGTGCACCTGCGTGACATATAGCAGATTCTCAGTAACTACTTTCTGTGATAATAATCATGATTTAATGTAACTTCGAATACAACGTGCCTTGAAGGTATAAGGGGGCAGGCGAAGCGCTGGGACAGCTTCACTCGCTGTAGTGCAGTCAGATTCAACACTTCTGCGAACAACTTGGATGAACTGTCCGATAACACTCAAACATAACGATAATAATAATAATCTGTAGAAGATAGGATTTGTTCGTGTGCATATTTAGCAGTCTCTTTTCTAATATTCCTTCAACTGAACATTCGATTTCTCAGAAGCCTTTCTCTCTGAAAGCTCTCATTTTTATCTTTAGAGCGGTGTTCTTGACCTGAATGTTCTCAGAATCTCTATCTGCCTCTTCATCCTACTCAGAACTCATTTTTGAAACTGTGTGCTGTGACGGAAGTCTGCATTTGGCTCTGTTTGCATTCTCAAAACAGGGCACCTCCCATTCCCTTCTGTCTCATGTTCTGTGATGATCCGCTGTCTGTTCTGAGATTTCACCTCCGTGTTGATTTTCCCTATTTATTTATTTATTTATTTGTTCGTTTATTTGTACATCTGGGGCCTCTCTGTGTGCATGTGCATGTTCTGCCTATCTTTTTAGCAGTGTTCTCATTTCTCCCACAGTCCCGCAGTGCCAGGTTGATGGCTCAGTCACACTCAACAAAAATAGGACAGCAAACCTCCTTGTAACCTCCAACTAGGAAAACATAGTGCTGCTCGTGATTGCACTGAATTTTTTATTGTCAGAGACCAATTGCCAAGTACTTGGTCTGACTGACGGAGTGGTTGCCCAGAGGTGAAGCATGCAGACACCCTCAACCTATGGGCGACCACTTGGAGCATTGCACCAGATGTGGTGGGAGTCTCTGAACAGTCACACCTGGCTGCATGTCACTCACAACAAGTCCAACGCCTTGCGGATGATCCCTCTGCAGCGGCAACGCAGAGCTGAATGTGTCAAAGTTGTTTGAAGAAGGCAACCAAGCAGAGCGACTGGAGACCTGCTCCCCGTCGTCAAGCGACCCGTTTCAAAAGGCAGCGACTTGCATCTTCAGTACACACGGTCACAATAATTTCGGTTCCGCCATGGTCTCCAACCACTGTTTCCCTCGTGTGAAATGGTAGCTTATGTGATTCAACATCAATATCTATCTGTATTAGCCTTGTGATAAACTGTGACCTTTTCCTAGGGAAAGACTTTTCAAGACTCTTTGGAATATATTCCGTGGACTCAAAACAAAATTAAAGTTTCTGTGAGGTTTGTGTCCCGTTACATATTGACATAAACTTAGCCCAGCATTTTGATAGAAAAGATCATACCAACATCAGGACATTGGTGGTGGTGGTAGTGTGATGATCTGACTGCTTCTACTTTAGACTGACAACACAATGCTCTGAAAGAGACACCACGTCCACCCTCTGAATAACAAGAAATAAATATAAACAAAATAAGGCTTTGGAGTGGCCTAGTCCGAAGTCCAGACTTACGTGATTGCATTGGGATGCTTTGACAGGCTACTCGTGTTTAAAACATCAATGTCATTTGAATTAAAATACAACTCATTCAGCAAAACAGCTTGATCCAGCTCTTGCTGCCAGATAATGCGATTGTAGGTTTAGGGGCCGGTTTACTTTTTAGCAGGGCCAGGTAGTTTGAATTCCTTTATTTGCTTAATAAATGAAATCATCATTTAAAAAACTACATTCTAAGTTTCTGGGTAATTTAGTCAAGTGTTTGAACTTTGTTTGATCCAAAACATTTAAGTGTGACAAATGTCGATGCTTTTTTCAGGGTACTGTAGGTTTGTTTGTTTGTTTGTTTCAAAGTTCATGTCGTCGATTTATTCATTATTCTTTTTCCGGTGAACCATGCAGAATGATCCCATACAATTCCCATGATCCGCCATCTTCCGTCAGCTCACAGGAGGCCTTTGATGTAGCATGTGTAATTGCCAACTCTTTAAATTTCATGAAACTATCTCCAACCATAAAACAAAGGTTGATAAAATGCATTCCCATGGACGGTGGTTTACTGGGTTGTAGTCCGGAGACTTGTTTTTTTTTGTTTGTTTTGTTTTGTTTTTTTTTCAACCATACCAGATATGGGACAAGTCCAAAACAAAAAAAAATTCCCGAATGGGAAATAGATTTACTACAATGCAACATAGTTACATTCTACCCTTGATGTGGTCACATAATAAGACTGCATGTGTGAAAAAAAAAACTGAAAAACAAAAACAAGGCTGATTCCTTTCTTTCCATACAACAAACGAACTAGATAAATCTGACTTCTGAAGGTTCCTGCTTCAAAAGGATTAACTGATTCAACCCTTCGTGGTAGGTGAAGACTGTGAAGGCATTATGCAGATGTTTAGCAAACTAAAATGACTCATGACCAGATATTGTGTGAGTACCAAGTGTCTTTTTGAAGTGAAGATGTTGGGGCGTATCATGGTTGCAGAAATACACTGAGTGACACTGACACACGATAACTCGAGTCTGCGCCCACTTTTTCGGTCATCTGGCCGCGAGATGAGCAATCGGACGACTCTCCCATCATGTTTCACTACAGCAAGAATCCTTCATTAGCCTGGTATTATAAAAGAAGCCCTTTATTTCACAAGCTGAATTATTAATGTATGGAAATATTCCAAGTCAGACAATGAAAAAACATTTTCTCAAAAAGAAGTTCAAAAAGAAATCCCGCTCCCTTCATTTCAAAATCAGAGACAGTGTTTGAATTATACTGAGACATTTATTTATGCATGTATGTTTTCCATTAAGACGGAATGCAAATACAGCAAATACACCACCAAGCACTAGGGGAATGTAGAGCAAAAGGCAGTGGAGACTTGGAGGTGTAGGCTTTACAGCAGAGCAGTTTGATGGTCTTCACAGAGGAAAAACCTCACATCTGTGATCTGTACTGTGCTGGTTTGCTAAAGTTAATGGGGCCAATAAATGCTTTTTCATCTTGCTGAGGACCAACAGTCCAGATTCAGAGACTCCTTTTCTCACTGCCTTGAAAGTCACATTCTTTACAAGACAGTAATTCGTTTTCGGAGACAGCTCCTCTTCACCTTGGATGGAAAGGAGAGGTCGTTTCTCCATCTGCCTCGTGGTGATTAAGAGCACTTTCAGGCGCGCACTGATAATTGCGGCGCCTGCTCCCATAACCACGACTCTTAACATAAGGCACCCATTCGTGTGACATTTCTATTGCACCGCCGTCCTTCGGATTTTACCTACTGCCTCATCCCTCACCTAAAAAGCACATCTCTGCTCCTGTCAGTTTCTACATAGTGTACAAGCTAATACACAGAAGTATGGATATTTATATATAAATACAGGTCCTCCATCCTCCAACTCACCACCTTGCCCGCAGTACACAGCTTCTCTCCCAGTGTCTACAGTTGTTTCAACTCTTCCATCAGTAGTGTGTCCAAACCTACAGCAAAGACAGGCTCTTTTTTGTTTTTTCCCCAGCAGTTTACAGTACATGTGCTGCAATCATTGCAAGCTAGTGCCTTCTCAACAGTCCAGTGTCATATGACCAGATAAAATAAAACAGAGCAAAACAGAATATACAAATATATATCAGATTTTTGGGGGAATCTCCTGTTTCCACCAACACCAGCAACAGCAGGTCAACAGGGTCAAATTGGGGGACGGGAGGATTAGATGACAAGGGCAACAAAGCCATGGAAATATTCCTTTGAATGTCATTTTACAACTCTGTGTTGTTGGTTTTGGTTACGCTTTGATACACATGACAGTTCACAGTTTTCTCCCTTTAGAGGACACAGGATAAGAATAATGTCTGCTTATTGCAAATCTCACAAGCAGTGCGCTTTCACTGCTTCAGATAACAGTAGCACAAAAAGTTAACAGTGACAGTGAGGACACAGCTAACGTGGGTCAGGCTCCATTACAGGGATTTGTATGTTTGATAGCTGATGCATAGTATAGTATTAAAGGTCACCCAGAATCTGCGGATCTACAGTGTGAGACAACTAACACACCGTGTGGGTGGAGGCCACTTCACGCATGTCATACTATACGCTTTGTCTGTGATGCGGAACAGGGATGGGCTCACATCCACCACTCCTATAAATACAAACTCATACACATAACTTCAAAAAGTTCACCTAAAAGTAAAGAGAAAAATAAAAGTACCCTTGTTAATCTTGTGTCTTGAACTCTTCAGACTGCGTCTGCAAACATGCATGTACAAACCAAAACCAGTTGCTGTGTAAAACAGACTCAGCAGTTTCCTTAGCATGTTAGCCCCTTTTAGCTGACTGTTTTGGTTAACTCATTTTATTGGCATGGTTTCCACTGGAAGTTAGCTGCTTTCAATAAACCCACATGCTGCCGACTTCTAAGCTTTAACCTGTGATCAACATTAGCAATGTTAGCACAGCAGACAATTTCATAGCAGAACAAAATCATTGAAAAAAAAACAAACAAACCGGAACTAAAAGGGAGCCATCAGGGATCGAGTGCTGGAATTGAATCATTAGCTGGACAGAAAAAAAAAAAACTACAAATGAATGCTAGATTTGCGTGGCTGGATAGTTAAATGTTAACACATTCATTATCACAAATGTCTAATGTGATCATATGTCATGATACCATGATTATTGTGGTAAAAAAAAAAATTCTCAATATCTAAAAAAAATGTCGATTATATTATATATTATAAATGTCGACAATAGCAATAATGCTATCAATTAGTTAAATTAGTCTCTTGATATTAAGTCAGAGCTGTATTTTTGTCAAATTAAAGAAACAAAGAACATACCGATAACAAAAGTCTGTAACTATAACTGTACAAGAGCAGAAAAGAGCAATTACGTGAATATTTAAGTTGTTATTTTATGTGCACTGTTGACACTATATTGAAATTTCATTATTAAATATCACAGCAATCGTCAATGCACGGTTATTGTGACACAGCTAACATCAATTGTGTGTTTAGGGCTTGTTTTGCTCTTTACATGTGGCCAATATTAGTAACTTACAGCCGGAGCTCTGAGTGCTTCGCTCTTTCAGAGAGAATTTACAGCATGTTCACACGAAGACTGAAATTTCCAAAAACACAAGCATGTCAAATAAACTCTGTTTCACAATGGAAGTCAGTAAAGCAAGTAAGAAAAAAAAAAAAGGTAAATACATATCACAAATAGAACATTATTTATATTAAAATTTCCTCTAAAAATCCTAAAACTGTGACCAGCATCTCTTTATGTTGGTGGCGAGCCGACACCAAAATGAAACGGTAACAGTGAAGTGGGACAAGGACGGTGACGCCTGAATGTTGAAGACCGGGACCAGTTCCAGCTGTCCTCTGAAGTGTCAGTACAGTCTCTCAGCATTCGTCCACTATCCATCGGTATTTTACACAAGGTGCTCGTTCCCGCCGTCACAGAGCTTCTCCAGGGTTTCAAATGTGAACATGTTCATGTATGCTTTTTTTTTGTCATTCCCTCTGCTATTTTTTTTTTTAATTGAATCATGCAGATTATAATCATCTGATATTATACATTATTTCATAAACAAGCAAACACTGAACATAAATTAGATCCTCTATAGATAAAAATGTAAAAAGCTAATAAGACAGCAGCTGATTATACTGAAGGTGTCATGGCTGGGAGGTGGCCAACAACAAGCAAAAAGGCTGGCTCTTGCCACTTGGCACCTCCCCTCCCCACCCCATACCACCAGCATCGTCCCCATGCTTTCACCTAACCCTGCTTTTCTTTTATATTTTCATGGCGTATATGACAGCAGCACAGGGCAGATGTGTGCGACCTGTAAATACAAAGTGTGAAATATGACACCTCATCGGTTCAAATGAGCCAAAACATGTTACATTAAATAAGATGGAAGTAAAGTGTTGAATCTTCCAATAGAAGATTTCTCCTCTTTCCACTAGAGGGTGGAAGGCTGGGATTGGCTGGAACAGGACAGGACGGGATGCCGGGTCGGATTAGAGGCCGAGTCACAGTTGGTATGTCTAAAGGGAAAAGGGAGTGGAGGTCTACTGCTTCATGGAGCGCAGTCTGTTCTTGTGTCGGTGTGTACACAGTGGGGTAGAGAGTCCTCTTAGTGGGTTGGTGGCATATTGCAGGGCGAGGCAGGAGACACACAGCTGGAGGGTCCTCTCCTGTCCCCCGTCTCAGGAGCCACCATGTTCAATCAGGACTGCAACCACAACATAGCAACATAATGATCTGTGGTGAACAGGCACATGCACACTCTTGGCCACTGAGCTGCGTCACTTTGAAGTAATTCAGAATCTTTGTGGCCATTTCCCTGTGCAGTCATTTTGTATCCCTCATTTTATTTCTGCACATATTTAGTTACATTTATTTTGCTCATCTGTGTCATTTAGGAGCTTGTATTTGTTTTACATCTTTTTGTAGTTATTTAGCATCCATTTTTCATCACTGTGCCTTCCATTTGTAATCGTTAGACATTGTTAAACTAATTTTACATCTTTGCATCTCTGTATTTGTTTACCTCCTTTACGATCAGTTGAGATGACTTTGTAATTAACAGCTTTGTAACTTACCACATCCCTTTATCAGAGACCTATCAGAGGCCCTATTCCAGAAAGCAGATTCAACAAACTGAGTTTCAAAATAAACTCTGAGTTGATCAGCTCTAACATCGGTAACTCTGAGCTTTCAGTTACAGAACAGCTGATCAGTTGGTTCAATCACGTATGTTCACCCTGAGTTAAGCACGTGCACGGGCAGAGGAAGAAGGCCATCATCAATGGAGCTCCGATGCCATGATTTAGAGAACACCATGCTAATATCAGCCTTCACTGATAGTATTAACAGCTGTGCCTGTAAGAATGCATCTAAGAGTTAAACAATAGTAACTGTTTCACATTTAACTGACTGAATGCAGCTTTCCAAGTCTTAAATGAATGTAAAGTTTTATCAGTAAAGGTAAACACAAGAAATGTCTCAGCTTTTATAGATTTAAAAAAAATTCAGTACAGATTGTGGGGCTCAGTGCTTGTAAAAATGTAAACTTCTGCACATTAATTTACTTTGATGGCAGCTTCATGAATGAGGAAATCAGAGTGTCAGTCAGCTGGTTCAGGTGCAGCAGGAGGGGAGGAGTCAGAGAGAAACACAATTAGACGTTCTGTAATTTTGCACCTTTTTTGGCATTACCTTGTTAATTTTCATCTTCATGGTTATTATGTGCTACTTTATAGCAATAATAATAATAATAATAATAATAATAACACCTTAGACTTGGTGGTGGTAAGCTACTAATGTAGCCACAGCTACCCTTGGGCATTCTGACAGAAGCGTGGCTGCCAATTCGCGCCTACGGCCACCTCCGACCTCATTCACACTTAGGCAATGTAGGTTAAGTTGTTTTGCCCAGGGACACAATGACAGCACATGCTCAGATGGGGACTCGAACCCACGAGGTTTGAGGTGAGCACCTACCCGCTGCGCCACCGTAGTCAATTCAGTCTCTAAATGCATTTTGCATCTTTTTGGTCATTTTACCTCTTTGTAGTTGAGATTCGGGATCTCTTTCAAGTCATTTTGCGTCTTTTTGTCTATATTTTGCATCCCTTTGTAGTACTTCAGCATTTTTGTAGGTCTTTGTGGTCAATTCTCTTTAAAGTCATTTCACATCTCTTTTTAGTCTTTTTGAGTCACTTCACATCACTTTATGTCTCATATTTGCATCTTAGACCTCTAACTACTTTGTAATGTTTTGGCATCTCTTTTTCGCCATGTTACAGCGCTACACATCTTATTTATCTTCATTTGGACATATTTGTCATTTTGCACTCCTTTGTAATGTATGTGCATCTTATGTCTAAACTCATTTTGTATCTTCTTGGTCATATATGTCTTGGTCTGTAGTTGCATCTTTATGTAGGTACTTGGCATCTCTTTAATCTCATCCTGTAATAAGTTTGTCTTTACATTTTTTTAATATCATTATAGCCATTTGGCATCCCTCTGTAATCATCTGTTATCTTCTTTGTAGTTATTTTGCATCTCGTCTAGTTGTTTTATGTCTCTTTGCAGTCATTTCCCAACTTGTTATAGTTGTTTTTGCATTTCTTTGGTGCCACTTTGCATCTTCGTGACCCTCTGTAGTTTTCTATCTCTGTGTGCTTGTTTTGCATCTCTTTGTAATCATTTGGTTAACCTTCCAGCACGAAACCTCAAGTCTAAACAGAAGTTCTGTGCCTGTCAGGCGCTTTAAGTAATCCTTAAAAAGCGCAGAGTTCCTGTAACCACAGCGTCATGTACCTCTGCTTTCTGCTGCAGCTCCTCAGTGGGCGACTCTGTTTCCCTGATAACCACTGCTTTTGTCACCAGCATGTCAGGATGCTGCTGCTTTGCCTCTTGGATTGCCATGGCAAGCGCCTGGGGACATAAAAACCAACAACACATTTAATAACCCTCTCATCCAAACTTCCAGTGCTTTTAGAGTTGTTGGACACACGCCGCAAGCATTTCTGTGAGCAGCGTCTCTCACCTGATGTTGGTCCACATCGTCATCTCCTGTGATTATAATCCTTTTCTCGATCCTGGTCTCGGAGTAGCCTCCTTTCACAGTCTATGGAATGAATACCAAAAGAAAACATCTCCATCCACCTTCCAAAAACCTCTATGCAATTTACACAGGCCCATTCAGTTTATTTAGAGTGAGACTCTTTAGTCTTTTTAAGCATGAAATGACAAAACTGCCCTCTTGAAAAACTCCAGTAAATGTATCTTTAATGCAATAAAAGTCTTGATGAAGTGGAAAAAGACTGAATCATTATTGTTTAACAGTAAATTAGTCCTAATAGAGAGATGAAGGAATAACGATTTGTGTTATTAGTACGGATGTAAAGCCTATTGGAGTTGATAGCCTTCTCACAACACACTGTTAACATATTAAATGCAGTTTCCTGTTAAATATCAAATTATATATTTGGCCGTCTCCAGCATGTGTACATAGATGGGTAACAGATACGGATGTGGTGACGCTGACTGTATGCTCCGGTCGTCAAACTGTAACCATAGGAACTCATGAGGTGTTACCTTGGTAACTTGTGTCGTGGTTGCTGAGGTGACACTCTCAGCAGTGATGGTCAGTGGGGACATGACAGACTCTCTCCCCTGGGTGCTGGCTTTTACCTGCAGCACATTCATTAGACAGCAATCATACACTAATGGAAGGACCCAAGGGCACAAACATGCTCATACACAACATCTACTGTTCTGCCAGCCTGGGGGGGTCTCAGCCTCCCGGGATGAATATCACAGAGCTGAAATCTGTGTTATCGGGGTTTTTGTGCACCAGATGCCTACGTCAGCAAAACTCACTTTATCAGCTGCTGGTAATAAAACAAGCCACTGACAGCGATAATGCAAGAATTTTCTAAGTGACAAGTCAAATGCTCTCTGTTGTAAAAAAAAATAAATAAAAATTTGTCAATTGAATATCTTAAAATATATATATATTATTTAAAACATAAAAAATACATCCACTAACAGACACTACTTGTAATGATTTCCAATAGAATGAGTTTGTAGCAGTAATGGGGGCAGGGGCACGCATTCATGTATATGTGCATGCAAAAAAGGTGGTGCACCCACGCTTTCTTGAATAAATCCATTAATCTAATCATACTGTATAAACTTTTGGACAGTAAATAAAAATCAGCTCCACTGAGTTTCTCATCCCATTGATGGACTCAAATTCCACCGTCTTGAACAGTTGGCAATGGCAGTCCTTGCACTGCACTGCAACCTCAGTGACCTTAGTGTAGCAGCACATGAACCAGTTCTCCACCTGCGGCAGGTCCTCCTTAGAGTGACCCTCCACTAAACAGAAGATCTCCAGAGCAAAACAAAGCTTATTGTTGCTAACCAATAGGGAAGCATGAGATGAGATGGGATGGCTCAGTGCTAACTGATTAGCAGCAACTGACCTTTCAAAATAAGAGACGGGAAATTGTCCACTCGTAAACTGATTACATCTTTGACTCCGACAAAGTGTAATGTGTGGAGAAACACCGAACACAGCTGCTAGGTCTAGTAGTGAACTTTTTAGCCAGCTCCAGGTATTCCAGCCCTCAATCGCATGTTATGGGGCTTTTGTTGTGGGGTTCTTCCCTCCAGTGGGCACAGCTTTCAGAGTACGATGTCTTGCATTCTGTCTCGGTTGAACAGAGGCCACATAATGCAAGCACAGCCATGATGATTGCAGCCTGGCAGACTCTTTCATACAGGAAGCTCTGGATAGGCAATGGAAAGGTGAGCGGAGGGCATCCCTGATTGGAAATATATTTGTGTGTCAAGCACGCCCTCTCTTCATATACTTCTTAAATAAGTTTTTAAAAGTTTGAGCAAACAATTTAGCATAAAGCTAAGTAATTTTAAAGTCTGTTTCATCACATGAAATTAGATATGTCGACTGGTCGCACAGCCTCTTGCCCACATTTTCAAAAACAACTCTGTAAATCCAGCATTTACAGTATTTCAACCAAAAAATTAAACTCAACCAAAAGCACAGAAATATAATGAGCATTCAGAGAAATCAGTTACTCTATCACTGCTACAGAATGTAAATGTTTGAATCGACATACTATATTTCATAAAACTGAGTCATTATCAAGATGTCAGATACTGGCAAAGTGGGAACGAAGTCCTACAAACGTTTGCCTTTGAAACATTTTTCATTCCAACGCTTATGCAGAAGGATATGAAATAAAGGCTGAGGCAAGAAGAGAGAAAAGCAGTGGAACAATGGCTAGTTTCTCACTGTGGATACATACACACACACACACACACACACACACACACACACACTCAGTTCCTCATCAAAGATACTTACAGGGGAGCCATTTTCTTTAACAGCAGCGGGAACCTCCTGTGGGCTGACAACTCCAAAGTTCTGAAAAAGAAGAAGAAATGGCCCTTATTAACGGTCTTTAATAAGCTTCTAAAATACAATCTGTGATCATACAAAGGAGCATTAGTGCATATTTGAAATAGACAAAACAGTGCGGCTTTGTTCTCCACTAATTGTAGTGGATTTAACACTGAACTCTTTAGTTTTACTTACTTTTACTTACTTTTTTATAGACAGTTTACATTTCTATCTTTCATATTTAGATTTAAATTGAGCATCTGTAAACAAACAATTAATAAAGCATTCTGATTCTCATTCTGATGTTCAGCATGGCTGTTTTGTTTTGTTTTTCTGTAAAAAAAAAAAAAAAAAAGTGTAGAAACATCTGGATTACTGCAGCTTCAAAGAAATCTCAAAGAAGCATCCAGGACGAGAGGAAACCTGTCAAAAAACCTGTAATTTTAAAATACTACTGCCAGTCAAGCTTCACAAAGACACGACGAGATATTTTACAAGCATACTTTTCTAAACCGATGTGAACAACGTCTGCTTAATCTGTAACGTCGTAAAATGAACAGGAGCCGGTATATAAGGTGAAATTAGGACACAGGCTGTTCCCATAGCAGCCATTCTAACACGCTACAGCAGGAACTTAATGGTTGCATTCAGTAACCTGAATAACGGCTGCGCTTCAGTCAGTTACAGTTCCAGGGCTGGACCTTCGCGGCAGACATTTTGGCATGTCGTAACAGGACAAGCTGCTATAAACCAACATAACGAGCACCTTAACTGAGCCGGTTCAGTGTGTTCGTTGGCCCAATGTCACGCCTGTTGGGACAATTTATTCTAATTGGTTTCACCTGTTTTTCCTGTCAAGTCCAAACGTCTGTTGTGAAAAAGAGCTGCTGTCAGTGCTGACTTCCTGTCTCAACCTATTAATGCCATTAGTTACACTGAAAGCAATCTAAACTGCATCACACACGTCTGCTGGGGAGGTTCTGCTGTTTATTTCTGTGCATTTAAAAAAATATTCCTGCGACATGCTGAACTGAGTTGTAAGCGAACTGATGCTTTAATGTGTTTTGCTCTTAAAAAGAGTTTTACAAGAGATGCTTCTCTTGTAGCATGAAAATATCCCCTGCACCATAACACCACCAGCAGCCTGAACCTTTGATACAGCGCAGGATCCAAGCATTCATGTTGCTTATTCCAAATCCTGATCTGAATATTGCAGCAGAAACCGCCAAGAAATTTGCTATTGTTCTATCCTGGTGAGCCCATGCAAACTGTAGTTTCCTGTTCTTAGGTGACAGCAGTGGCACCCACGGTGGTCTGCTACTGTGGTCTGTCTACATTCAGAGATGCTTTTCTCCATACCTTGGTTGTAATGAGTGATTATTTGAGTTACTGTTGCCTTCCTATTAACTCAAAGCAGTCCGACCATTCTCCTCTGACATCATCAGGGCATTTTTTTTTCAGATTTTTTTTTTCTTCTATAAATTCAGAGTCACTTAAAGCAACTTTCATCCCCATTCTGATGCTGACTTTGTTATCTCTACCATGTTTACATGCCGAAATGCACTGGATTAATGCCTTGTAATTAACTAATTAAATATTTACACTAACAAGCAGTTGAATATTTAAGTGTGAGTGTATATACAGCTTGTTTCTGATTGTAGACGCATACACTTTGCCACCAAATTTTGGCTTAATTTGCTAAAATGAAAATCTACCGCACCAACACTTAAATAATTAATTTCAAATGTTTTTGATTTTCCTTGTCAGACTCATAGGCACCCATCTCTCTTTAGATTTTGCCATTATGGTACTTCAGTAGCAAAGAGAACATCAGACCACATAGATCAGAGGTTCAAATAACATTAGATGCTGCTATTTTTTTCGCAACTGCACTTGAAGAATTGTTTCGGAAAGCAAAATGAATCCTACTACAGCCTGCTGTTCGTGCTTTGCAGACAGCTGGAACCGAGCAGCAGCTGCCGAGCCTTTGTGCTTTTGTTCAGAAACCCAATGCAACAGATAAAGCATGTCTCCCTCTGCTGGCTGTACAGTGCCGCTGCTGAAGATCTGAATCTGCCTATAGGTGGCGTCAGTCTCCAATTTGCCTCAGATACATATGTGCACACACTCTGTATTGTGACTTCCTCTGACATCTTTGAAAATGTGACTCAACGCTGATGTGGCACTTCAAAGGCACCCTCTCTTACATCGCTGCCTGAGTTCATCCACACTATTAGCTGAATGGCTAAAGAGCCCCGAAATGATTACATTTTAATAAGGCTCCTGTGGGACAGTCAGCCGGCACTCAAATCTCTGCCTCCGGAGATGAATGGGATTCGCACCTGCTTTCATCATCCTCATTAATACACTGTCAATACTTTAATCACTTCATAATGACGCTATTATTCCGTCCGCGTCTGGGGAATACGACCAGCATGTCACTGCAGCTCAAAGAAAGCGCTTTTTTTCTCTAATCAAGTCTGCGGAGCACCGTGCAAATAAGAAATTCTTCATTGCCAGTCACTTTGATGGTGACTGATGGAACTGATCCTATAATGGGTATTGTCCTCATTTTTTCTTTCTGCCAGTAACGCAGTTTAATGTATTAGCGCGCACCTGTAAAATATGTCATGTATTTAAAGTACAGTACACATGATATTCATCCCAACACTGTACAAATGTAAGAAAATATTAAAGTAAATACTTTGTAATTTGGGGAAAATATGCCTTCACCTTGTTCCTGAAAATCAGAGGACTAGATTGTTACAATTCTTACATTTGTGGGATACTTATGAAAGAAGTTTAGCTCAGTCCAAATCTACTGAAATCCACCTACAGGCACACCCAAAGCTCAGTAATTAACATGTTATATCTTGTAGATTAAAGCTATGCAAATATCGAAGTGTAAATTTGTGTGTAAAAGTGTGAATTTGCCAGACATTCCAAGCAGACTGGCTGAAAAATAGCCTGGCAGGTAAGTTCTTGTTAAAACCCCAACATTGTTATTAATACTCTGATGTTTGTGCAGATTAAAGCAAAGATTAATTTTCACACTTTAGAGGTGCGGGTAGCTGGATTTTGCTACTTTTGTACACAGCCAGGTCTACTGTTTGCCCATTTCCCAAAAGCTGACAGGCTAGTGGCTGCAGCTTTGGTATTTTTGGCCCCAGTCACGTGGGCCTAAAAACCAGTTGGCAATCGCCTGGCAACTAGGGAAAAGCAAGTGTTACCTGGCTGATTGTGATTTGTTGCTGTCAGTCGCTGTAAAATTGACTGCTAAAGCCCCAGAGGCCTGCCTAAAGGCCAGTTAGTGAACCCCTGGCAACCTGCTTGCTGTGAAAAGGTGAAACTGGTCACAAAGAGGTGCGCAGTACTGCACCAAAAACATCCTCATGATAGTTTTGGATGCTAGCAGGTCTCCTGTAATTTGTTTGGGAGGCACCAACTTGTCTGCAAACAGTCACCAACTACTCACTAAGCAGTAGTGAAACTGTGACGAGTGCAATCCAAACTGGAAACAGTGACCGCTCCACTTTCAAAGTAAAAGTTGAAATGTGTTGGCTTCAATGACACGCACAACTAGTTTAAAGGTGAACATGACAAAAATTCATATAAGTATTTCCCAAAATCAAACTATTCACTCAGGTCTAAGTTAACAACTCTTTTTATCCATCTCTTTTTATCTCCCTAAATACACATGCCTGTGTGGGATCCAAAAAATATGTGTACTAGAGGTGTTACAGTATACATATTGACAATAACATGATATCTGATAAATGAAGTACTAGTGAGTTATCATTTGAACTATTATGAATATGTTTATGTTTTTAAATAGTTTACTGAGAGTAACACTGTCAGTCACTGGCTAAAACTGTGAAGCTGCTGTCAAAAGCATCATAGTGTACACAGTAAATAACGAAGCAGGAACAGAAAATCAAAGAGTTTCTACTGCTTTTGCTTTTGGTTTACCTGTGGAGAGACATTTGTGATATTGGGGTGGACTTCTGATCCATTCGTGTGCGTCTCCGTCTTGGTGTCGACTCTTTTCAGCTTGTGGGCGACACTCACAGCGCTGGGGTCTTTCTTTGCCACGGGAGGCTGTGTTAAATACAGACAGCACAATACAGTCAAAGAGCAGCAAGCGATTTCTCACCTGAACACTTAGAACCTGTTCTTGTAGGCAGCAAAAGAAAAAACTTAAAGGAACAAGCTGTGAAATGCATTTTTATTAGTCTGTTTGGATGACAACATGCAAGTGATATGACAGGGGAATTCAAAGAAACACCAAGCTCAACATAAGTAAAATGGGCGAATGCTCCATTCATTGATACATCACAAATAAAACAAAGTTTGAACAAAATTAAAAATCAACAAAACTTAAGCAGCACAACATGGTCCAACAAAAAAAATACACCAGTGGCTACTGTAGTCCAGCCAGGCAGGGTGAAGCCAGTGGATGATGATGACGGTGAACAAGTATAAATACATTCTACCTCATGATGCATCCCCTCCTCAGGCAGCCTCTCATCTATGGGAGACTTCTCCCGGGAGCCCATTAGACGGGCAGAGTAGAACCTGGAAGTCTCCTCAAAGTCCTCCCTGCCCACCTCTGGTTGTCGCTCCCTCTCTCCCAGTTCTGGTACACCCTTAGAAAAGTCCTCCATGCCCGAGTGGAGGTCAGTGATGACAGTGAAGTCGACCTCGGCCTCCAGGCTGGACGTGGAACTGACCGTCATGCTGGAACACTTGCGTTCGATGCCCAGGTGGGTTTCTCTCATGCAGGCCACGGTGTCCCGTTCCTGCTCCTCCTCCGAGGCTATGCTCGGCTGAGGCCTCCTCTCCCCAAGCTCCTTCTGGTGCACGTACAGACACAGGATCGAAACGCTGACATCAAAGAGCTATAGTCATTTGGATGGAGGTGACGAGGAATGGGAATTAAGTACACTGCTCAAAACAATTAAAGGAACACTTTTTAATCAGAGTATACTGTAGCATCAGGGCAGTTAAACTTCTGGGATATTGATCTGGTCAGTTAAGTAGCAAAGGGGGTTGTTAATTAGTTTCAGTTGTTTTGGTGGTAATGAAATTTCCATTCCCGCTTTATTGCACTAGAGGGGCAACAATGACACAACTCCCAAAACAGGAATGACTTTACAGGTGGAGGTCACTGACATTTTTTCCCTCCTCATCTTTTCTGACTTTTTTCACTAGTTTTGCATTTGGATAGGGTCAGTGTCACTACTGGTAGCATGAGGTGATACCTGGACCCTACAGAGGTTGCACAAGTAGTCCAACTCCTCCAGGATGGCACACTGATACCACTGATGTGTCATTGCCAGAATGTTTGCTGTGTCTCCCAACACAGTCTCAGGAGCATGGAAGAGATTCCAAGAGAGGGGCAGTTACTCTAGGAGAGCCAGACCGGGCCATAGAAGGTCCTTAACCCATCACTGACATCTGCTCCTTTGTGCAAGGAGGAAACAGGATGACCACTCCTAGCACCCTGCAAGATGACCTCCAGCAGGCCACTGGTGTGATTGTATCTAACCAAACAATCAGAGACAGGCTTCATGAGGGTGGCCTGAAGGCCAGAGGTGCCTGGCACCATGGAGCCTTACTGGCATTTGCCCTAGTACACCAGAATTGGCAGGTCCACCACTAGCACCCGGTACTTTTTGCAGATGAGAGCAGTTTCACCCTGAGCACATGTGACAGACAGGAAAGGGCCTGGAGAAGCTGTGGAGAACATTATGCTGCCTGTAACATTGTTCAGCATGACCGGTTTGTTGGTGGGTCAGTGATGGTCTGGGGAGACATATCCATGGAGGGACGCACCTCTACAGGCTAGGCAACAGCACCCTGACTGCCATTAAGTATCAGGATGAAATCCTCGGACCCACTATCAGACCTTATGCTGGTGCAGTCGGTCCTGGGTTCCTCCTGGTGCACGACAATGCACGACTCAAGGGGCATTTTTGAATTCAGCCCTCTGTAGCCTGATCATTTTCATTTCCGTCAAATGATGTGGCATCCTTTAGTTCCTAACACATTACCCAGTTCAGCTCAGTGTAGATATCCAGCAATTTTTTTCCTTTGAGATTAGATGTGTTCTCAACGTGTTCCTTTCATTTTTTTGAGCAACATATTTTATAGAAGCACCATGATACATAAACTAGCTAGGGACAGCCACTGTGACCCGGGTGTACCCTGCCTCTCGCCCTTTGACATCTGGGATAGGCTCCATGCCCCTGAACAGGATACGCGGAAGAGAATGGATGGATGGATGGATGGATGGATTGATGGGTGGATGGAAATCTCTGTGTTTTGAAACTGAATGTGATGAGCGAGGGGCGGATCTGACTGTGGACCCTGCTGGTCACTTTTGGCTCCAAAAAACAAATCTGGCTGCAGACATAGCCTGATGTGCATATTCCAAGAAATTTAACTACAACTACCACAATGACTGTAACAGGTGTTTTGGGTACTTATAACATCATTGAATGATGACAAGTAGTAAATTGTGTATTAGACTTTTAGATGTCAGGAGAGACTGCTGCAGTCAGTTATGAGACAAGCATTTTTGCAGTGAAGAAGGAAGGAATAGAGAAGATGGATGGAGCATATGAAGGTGGGCTTAAATTCAAATGAATAACCTTGAAGTCAGCAAATGGTTCTTCATATATGGCAGGAGTAGAGACAGGCTCCTGCAGGGGAAAGCAGAAGAAAGAGCAGAGAGAGTATCTCAGGGTTAGTGCAAGCTGAAGTTGAGTGTGGACTGACTTAGACACAAAAGACCTAACAGCAGTGCTTGACCGGGAGGCTGAAAATATGAGCCCAGTGGGTTTTGTGCACAAAATATGTCAGGGCAAACCTAAACTGGGATCCTGGTATTCTGCTGATTGAGAGTCCAAATGCAAAAACAGTTTTTAAAAAAATTGCAATTGTATTGCTCACAAGTAGCTAGTAAGTTTTAAGTAGTAATATTGCGTTAACTCAAACCCAAGTTTAGGTGAGAAATTCAGCCAGACCCAATTCAAGCCTGCTGGTTCTAACCAGTCAGATCCAGTCAGGTCCAAATGGAGACCAGCACAAATTTCAAGGACTGCTCTACAGTGACAAAGCAAACAGGAACAGAGTTTAGAGGACAGAAAAGAGGTGAGCTTTTTGCAGCAAACATATCTACAGCCATTTGAAGTCATTAGCAGAGGCAGGACAAGAAAATCATGCGCTTTGTATAATGAGCAGGTTTCTGGTATAAGAGCAGCCATTCATCCACTAACTGAGCAAGTGTTGCAAAACTGTTCACCTTGAATTTTAAATACAGGTGCTGGGATGAATTTCAAAGACTGTCAAAATGACTGAGAGTGGATCCACATGTTTGCAGGAGCACCTTAATATTTTCCCATACTCCCCCACCACCGCCACCACCACCACCGCTCCCACTTCAATCAGATCTTAATATGATTGTCACTCGCCGGTGAGGTCTGTTCGCACATCGAGAGCTACGCAACACCTCTTCTCATGCCTGTTTAATCCAATATACGCAAGAGCTTGACTCAGATGAAAAGGTGGGGAATGATGAAAGCTGTCATGTCTATTCACTCCAAATTCCTTTCATTCCGGTGCCAAACACGTGCAAGCTCCCAATGATACCAACAGTGAAATGAAAGCAGCAAATCTGACTGTGTCAGGCACTGAGCTGTGGTGTCTGTCTGCTTGCTGCCTGCTGGGCTTTCACAGTTGGAGGAACTGGTGTATTTAGAACACCGCTGGGCTTTCAATCCAGGTGAGGGTAAATGGAAATAATGCAACGCATGATTTCTGATTTATTACCACCCATGTGAAGGATCCAGCGACAGTTTGTAAATTCTGTTTGTGTTTTTTTAAGGGTTATCAGTTTGATGTGGTTTCTCAATCTTTTGTGCGCAAACCAATTCTATACTCCATTTATCTCTAATTTTGGAAGATATTAGCTCTCTAACAAAGTAATGGATGACAGTACATTTCCCCCCATTTCTTTCACAAATGAGTGATTTAATTTGTAACATTCATATGCAATAAATCGTTTGTTTTGTATTTCCAGCTTGGAAATGGCATGGAGCTGAGCATAAATCATCAGAGCGATGCTAATATGTGAGCCTGCCACCCTCTGACAGAGAACAATGTGAGCCGGAAAGAAAATTTGAGGCTCAGGAGTTGGAAACGATGAACCAAAAACCAAAACGTGACTTTTTTTTTTTAATATATGTTTAAACGTTCACAGCCAGTGTTGAGCTGTACAGATTTGCCAGACAGTGTGGTGCATGTCAAGGGGTCAATGGGAGGGGATAAACTGGATTGTCTTATGGGAAAATGTCCACACTTTTTGACTGCCACAAGACAGAGCAGAGGTACCGCTCCGCCTGCTCTTCATACAGGCACGAACAGGCAAGATGGATGAGTGTTTCAAGTCATTGAAAACGCAGAAAAAAGAAAAATGGCGTGCTCATGCTGAAGTCTGTCTGAAGCTCATGCTTTGTTTCCAATGACTGAATAGCAGATGCCATAAGGAGTTACCGAGTGTCTCTTCTTGGCTGCGTCCAGGCTCGGCTCCCTGCTGGCATTTCGGCTGTTACGGAGTATTAGCACGGACTCTCTGGCCTTCTGTGTTTTCACCGGTGGAGCTGGGGGAGCCATTTTAGGAAGTCCTGAAACCTTTGAGCCAAATGACTGGCTCTCTGTGTACCCTCTACCAGACTGAAAGCTGTCATCTGGATGGTCGATTTTACCAATACCCTCCAGGTCTGATGAAAATGCTGGATGAAAGGAGGAGACGTCGGTCCAGTTAAGGTCTGAGGATCCCTCCGGAGAACCAACTGACCACCGGTATTCTCTTCTGATGCCCCGTTTGGGATCGTCCTGTACCGATCGGTCTCTTTCGTCCTTAGACGTGACGCTCTTCGAACGCTCCGGCTTGAGAGGAACAATCCTGGTAATTTCCGACTGGTAGCCGCTGCCTGACAGTCGGTGGAGAGATGTCCTCTGACCTCTGTCGCCCATAAAACCCTCAACATCCTCTCCTCCAGAGCTACTGATCTTTCTTTCGTGTGTCCTGACCTGTCGTAGTTTAACCTCTGCTAGCTCTTTGTTGTCGATGAAGCCTTTCCCTCGCACCTTCAGCACACACTCTCCTTTAGCGCCTGATATTGAACTATCATGTTCTAACTTTTCAGGTCCATTCACTGAGCCTAAATCAATTTCTGCTGTCCCAACCTGGCTCGCTTTTTTCTTTACCTGCTCTGCTCCTTGGGTGGAGACCTCACTGCTTTCTCCAACTAATTTACCCTCTTGTTTGCTGTCTTTATGGACCCTGACAGGCTGCTCCTTTCCTAATCCCTTGTCATCTTTCATCATTGCCACTGGGGGCGACTCACAATAATTTCCTCTTTTAAATGTTTTTTCCGAGTTGTTGTCCGAGTCTGAACCCTCATTTTCTTCTTCAGTCGAATCACCGCCTCCTTTCCTGTTCATGTGCTCTCCAGGCATTCCCAGGTTTAAGCTCTGGGGTCTCCTCTTTTTCTCGGTTTAGAAGCCGTATGCTCCTTTATGTGCCGCGAGCCCAGGGTTGCATCGCTGTTCGCCTCAGGGTCTGAGGCTTGAGCCGGCTTGCTTTGAGATTTCTCTTGAAACGAGTCTGCATGCTCAGATAATTGGATCACAAAACGCCGAGGCTCAGAGCATACATCTGCCTCTCTGGATGATTTTGTTGATGGAAACTCATCAATATGGCTTTTCATTTCTTTTCTGTCATACCCTGCTACCTCCTTATGTATCATCTTGGTAACATCTATCTCTTTTTCCAGACCCTTTTTCTCCCATGAGGAATCAGGTGTGAGAGATTTGTTCTTTTCTTCTGCCTTCCAGTCATGGTCTTGTTGATAAGGTTCTTGTTTTTCAATCAATACCCACTCCTCAGAGCCCTACATGTTGGTATAGATTAAACACAGTTAGACATGCCAAGCACAGCTACTACACACAATGAAATCTACGCAGTGACTTCAATCACAGAAAAGGGGCCAAAATGTACAACTTGTACATATTGAAGTTATGGTAAACAGTGGTATTAACTATCCAATATGTGCTTCTTAAACAATAGGCAAATGATCCACCAAGCACCAGACGCCCATGGACAGACTTTTGAGCTAAATCTGGTCAGCCAGTCTTGGTCTTTATTTAATCCAAAAATAGTAATTGAAAATGGGCTCTGCATTTGATGCAGTCCAAATTTAGCCCAAAATGGATGTCTCTTTTGGATCACATATAACCCTGATATACTCACATCAGACCCTGCAAAAACCTGGTGAAAAGATGTTAAAAAAATTTTTTTAAAATACAATAAACATATCAATTTGCCAGATATCGCAACAACTTTGATTTATTAAGAATCATCTTTGAGCCCATTGAACAGCATCGTCTTTAAGATATAATCCTGCTAACTCATTGATTACCAATGAGTCCAAAAGACACCCAAAGGTTGGTAGATGTCGAGATGACATTTATCAGCTGCACCAAGTAATTTAGTCATTTTTATGTTAAACCTTACAACAAATTCTGGGTAAATACAGAGAAGACGAAACAGTATCTAACAGCTCAACTCGGTTCAGTTTGGCCTTGCAGAAAATGTTTTTGCTTTGGAAGAATTCAGCAGCCACAAGGATCTTTTTAAGCATGTAATAAATAGTGTAGGAAACAGTTTGCATAAAATACCTGTAACACGGCTTGGTTGCAGTTGCTTCTTAATATGGAAAGGCTCAGTATTTTTGTTAATTCTTCAGTTGGGCTCAGGATGGTTTCCTGGGGCAAAGTGTCCTCACTGCTGTATGTTTGCAGTACAGACTCTAACAGCTCTTTTCCCTCTCATTTCTCTCTCCCTAACAACATTAGTACACCACATAATATAAACCCTATTTTCCTTTGTGTTGTTCAGCGCCACTAGTCAGAGCAGGAGTTGCCGATTGTTACCACAGCCACATCAACATCAGGCTTGTGTTTGCTAGGGGGTAATTTTTTTGTGGCTTTAAGTGACTCGCCCTTTATTTTTCTGAAACATTTGAGCTTACATAAACTAATCTGTGAGCAAAATTAAGACTGGTCTAACCCTACAGAGCAGTCTCATGTATCTTTGTGAGACTTGGTGAGGAGGGTTGGGTCTGAAACTGCATGCTCATTCGCTGATGATTTGTGATTGACAACTCATTACCCAATCAGCATGCGGTTTCATACCACAGATAATCCTTTTGAAACACAGTATGACCTAAAATGAATCCATAAACTCAACAGGAAAGTGTACATCCGCTTTATTTTTCTGACCCGGACGCTACGTCCATGTAAATAAGTTTGCTATACATGCATATCATTGAAATGCATGTCATAATTAAAAAAAAAATTTTTTTGCTCTGAGAGTGGGATTTTACTTTTCAACCAAATTTAGCCGTAAAGCTGTTTTTCAGTGACCAACAAAGAGGTAATTTCCCTATTCAGATGTCTGGCAAAGTAATCTTTTCAGCAAGTTTTTGCTGGGTGTGGAGTGGCAGTTGTACATAATAGGAATTGCATTGCATCAGCCCATAAATGCTATAAACAGTAAAACTGCTTTGTGAAAGAGAGAGTGAGAGATGTGCAACCTCAGGTGAAGTCACAAGAGTCTTCTGGACAAAACCCTCAACAGACAGACTGTTAACAGGTTCCTTTCCCATTGCACGGCCCGCCAACTGGCCGACGTGAGGCAGAACAGAGGGTTTAAAAGAGAGAAGGAAGGACAGCCATTAGAGTGCTTCTGTAAGATACAACTTCAAGCAAAAAGGAGAAACTGGAAAAGGCAGAAAGAATCAGTGTTAACAGGGCACAAGTGAGTTGTTCTCAAGAAACTTTTTAATGAACTTCAAACTAAAATCATGCAGTTCCATGTACCTGACAGCCACCAAATCCACATACGCAAATCTGCAGGCATTTGCAATGCAAATATTTTTTTTCTGCAATGACATCAAAGACCTGAGTTCCCCTAAATCTCTTGGAAACAGTAAAGAGCAGCAAGACTTTCCCAGCTTTCGAATGTCACTCAAACAGAATAATACCCCACACCCACCGCACCCACCCACCCCCTCCTCTGGAATGAAGCACAGAGCAGATTACATTTTCTGCTACACACAACATTTGACATTCTATGAGTATAATCTGATTGTGGCAGACAGCAGATGAGAGATTGTCTGAAGGCAACTTAGGCACCAGCAAAGACTATCCTATCTGAAGAGGCCAATCTCATCTTTAAAAGCCTTATTACCACAATACGATCAAAGCTGAGGAGATTTTGTGATCTAGCATAAAGAAAAATATCTATCTGTTAGGCAATCAAGGGGAAAAAATGACTGACTGATTAGTTCTCAAGTGCCTGACATTGTGCAAATCTCAAAAACATCTCGGATCTAATCTCATCAAGATGTTTCCTTGTGTGCTACTTGTCAGTCATCTTCAAGCCCCTCTGAGATATTGTGAGAATTATCCTGGTATTCCGGAGAAAGACGGAATGCAATTCATTACATGCATGTCTTAAAATAAACTGCGGATTTGTATGTTTGTTCCCGACAGCCGTAATATCTTTGCAAAGGAGATACCTGTTTGAAATGCCTGCAGGGAAAACAAAACCTATCTTCACCAATCACGCTCAATTGCTATGTTTTTTGTTTTATCGTATGACTGTGCGGTATGTCTTCGGGCTCAAAACAAAAAATGAAAAAAAGCACTTAAATCCTGCAAAACAAGAAGAGTGACAGGAAACATGGTCTGTTTTGCCTAGATTTGAGCAATGAAAAGAGGACACTGGTGACATGGGAATATCGATGGCCTTTAATGGAATGTCAAGTTTTAGAGGTTGCTGGATTTCAGATATTGACCGTAATGGACTTGAAAGCCCTCCACAACACAGCCCCGCCCTCAGCCCCCACTCACAGCCTTCTTCTCTGGTGTGCCAGTCGGGGAGGTCGCTGACAGATGCTTCTCGCGGTTCATCAGCTTGCTGTTGGGCTCCCTCAAGGCTCTCTTTAACTCGTTGATGCTGGCCTGGTGCTTCAGCAAGACATCCTGCGACTTATCGAGAAACTAGAGGAGACCCGGCAGAAGATAACAGTCTATGAGGACTCACATTTCTGATATGCATTATGAGATAATACTTCATGTACACTGGAGAGGATGCCACATGAACTCCTTACATTTATGCCAACTAGCAATTATGCTACTATTTTGCTCCTTTGTGCTGGTGTTCACTGACATTTAAGGTTCTTATTGAAGCTCCAACAGAGCTTCAATAAGTTACAACAGAATTCGTTTTCAAAACACAAATGAACACAACAATCAAGGTGCACACACGCTGCAAAGTGGATGCAAGACAAAATGAATATGAAGCATCTAATAACGCTATTCAGTAATCAAAATTCTGTCTGCTTTGTTTTTAGAAAGGTGGAACATGGCTATTATTGGAAACAAACTCCATCTTCCTTTTATCTGCATAAAAATATTCAGAAGTTCATCTGAAAAAAGGCTCTTCACACCAAGAGCGTATTTCCCAAAGTTACAAGCTTTCTAGTGCAAAAGTCCTTCTTTGTGTTATTTATCTCCACTAAAAGTATAACAGTAAATACTATACCTGAGAAATACCCCCTGCAGATATACACTATTCTGGAATGTATATGTGCACACAATGGGGACGCTGGATTTTGCTATGCATCATTAGAGGGAAAACATATTTGAAAGGGACATGAAATGAGCCATTTTACTTCCTCTCTTTGATCTACGCTGAAGTCTGTCTCTCACAAACAGAGCAAACAGGAATGGATGGCAGGTGGGTGGGGCTGCTGTGATGGCCATATTAGGGATCTCCCCTTTTTATTATATCTGTTTAGAGCAGTCTAAAGTCTGAGTTTTTGGATCAGAGGAATTACTTGTATGTAGACTAACCTCACCTTTTCAAACTGTGGCTGTTTTATATGTCTATCCATGACTGTAACAACACATATATGATAGAAAATAAGGAAAAGCATAATATCTCCTCTTTAAAGCCTTTATAAAACTTCTACCTGGAGCACTAACACCGTAGTCGTAAATAGTGACAAATGTTAACCGGCTGACACAACAGTATATCATTCCACAAGCTTTGACATTTTAGTACTGCCTATCTACCTGAATGACTTCTCCTCCTGTTGCTCTCACACCTATTGTTATGAAGTGCCTTGAGAAACTGGTCCTCAGTCATTTGAAAGCAGCACTCCCATATCACTGGATTCTCACCAGTTTGCATACCATTCAAACACAGCAACTGAGGACACCATCTCTATGGCTCTTCATTCTGCCCTCACCCACCTGGACAATAAAAACAGCTATGTTCGGATGCTGTTCATCGATTTCAGCTCTGCCTTCAATATAGTCATAGTTATATAGTCCAAGCTCAGTGACCTGGGAATCAACAACCTGTGTAACAGGTTCATGGACCTCCTCACAAACAGACCCCAGACAGTGAGGCTGGGCAATCAAATGTCTTACAGACTCACTCTGAACACCGGCGTGCCACAAGGATGCGTACTGAGTCCCCTGCTGTTTTCCCTGTTTACCCATGACTGCATGCCACTGCACAGATCTAACATCATCATTAAATTTGCAGATGACACCACAATAGTTGGTGACGAATCGGCCTACAGGGAGGAGATCCAGCACCTAGCAGAATGGTGTTCCTCTAACAACCTCACCCTCAACACAGAGAAGACCAAAGAGCTCACAGGAAAAACAGACACAAACACACTCCTGTCCAGATCAACGGAGCTGAGGTACAGCGTGTCGCTAGCTTCAAGTTTTTGGGTTTCCACATCTCTGAGGATCTTTCTTGGACTCTCAACACCTCTTGTCTGGTCAAGAAGGCACAGCAGCGCCTGTAAATATTATAACTTATTTAACCATTCTACATATTTATACTGCATTTATACTTATCCATAGACCATAAATATATATTCTTATTTACCACATCTATCTCCTATTTATCGCACTCAATCATAATTGCACTATGCACTTGCACTTTATCCATAACTGCACAATACGTTTTACTTTTTTGCACTCTGTAACTGCATAGTTTTCATATTTGCACTCCTACGACTTTGCACAGTGCTACTATTTGCACTTCTAGTAGATGCTAAATGCATTTCGTTGTCTTGTACTTATACTGAGCAATGACAAAGTTCCATCTATCTATCTGTCTGTCTGTCAGTGTTAACGTTAATGATTTAAGGTGTCTTAAAATAGGAAATAAAATACATAAAATGGCTCGAGCCAACTGGGCCAATATTCTCCATTAATTAGTTGGTCATAAAATCAAAGGTTTTTTTTAGTGCATGTGGTGAATACTGCTATCATAATACTGCTAGCATTATTCAATGTGAAGTGCTGCTGAAAATAAGCATTCTTACTGTTGATGTTTTCTGAGGATTTTGCTGCACTTAAAGTAAAGCTCTGAATGAAGGACTTTGTAATTCAACCTAAAAATGGAGAACTTGTAACAGTGCATTCACTTTAGTCAAGCATCTGAGTGCTTTTCCCAGCACTAGGCAGAGAAGAATGCACCGATGCATTATAGGCACTTAAGGAAGGAGAGAAACTCAGGTCTATCTGCAAAAGCAACACTTGAGATTTGCCGCTGGATGTTTCAAATATCCGAATAAATCAAATATAAATCGACTGAAAAGATGCAGGCAAACCTCAGTCTGTAAAAGGCACACAGGACAAGAAGCACAAGAGCCAAATCCAAGAACCTGTACCTCCTGTTTGTGCCGAGGAGTAGCCTCCTGGTCCAACTGAGGGAGCTGAGTTGGGGCAGGACAATGGATGAGCAAGAGAGGGGTCAAAGGTGAAGAGTGCAGGGTAAGACAGTGCAGGAATAAGGTCAGATGCAGAGACAAGGTGATAATTCAGTAAGAGGACAAGCAGGCAAACAGAAAGCATAGACTTTGCCATTAGATACCATGCCAAGATTATGAAACTAAAATTAGAAAATAAAGGCATCCCAGTAAATTTTGAAAGTTTAATAAAGCTATAAGTATTACAGCATTTTGTTTATATTTGTCATATCTAAATCTTGTTTAGACCATCTAAAGTTCACCTTACACCTATTTCGCCAGTCAGTGTATTTAAGATGTTTACTGGGATGCCTAACTGTCCCAAATAAGTCCACTATAACCTTTGACTTGTTTATGCGGTTCAGTGCGGTATAGTTTGTTTTGGTTTGTTTGTGATGACAGCAACAGGTACAGAGACAAACCCGGTGAAAGATATGCAGAGAGGGTGAGGAACAATTAGATAAAGATGGAATTTATGATAAAGACAGTATAAAGACAGAGACCAAATCACCAGACACCAAATACCTCCTGTTTACTGTCAACTGGTGACCCAGCCTCCTCCTTCTCGCCAGCAGGAGTTTAAAAATAGAAAAAGCAAAGCATGTTAGTAAACAGAGGCATGACTTGAGCCTGCATTTCTCAGCATAACGAGAAAGGGTTAAAAACTGTAAAGCCATTAGCAGGATTTATGAGCAGTGCCGAGTAAGCATGTAAGCCTGAGTGAAAGGAGAAGAGTTAGTAAATGCTAAATCCACCAAAGCTGCCACAGCGTTTTGCCCCTCCTGGATAAAGCTCAGCTGGACTGAGAAGCTTGCACTGCACCTATTTACATCATCCCCCCTCCCCCCCGCAGCCTTTGCCAACTCCCTTCACTAAAGGCAAAGTTGTGGGCAAGATAACTAAAACTATGCATTTAGACCTTCTGTCATTTGAGACTCAATAAATGTCCATCAGGAAGCCTTTACTACCATGATCTCTTTCTTCCTGCTCGGAGTGATGCTGCCGTCGTGGTCCTTGTCCTGTTCCATCTCCTGGCCGTGCTCATGCTCCTTCTCCTCCTCGTCCTGCTCCAAACTGGGCTCCAGCTCCGTCTCCTGCTCGTCCCCAGAGGGGCTGTGGAGACGTCGCTGCTCACTGATGCTGTGGTGGGATAGGCCGTCGTGGTTCTCGCACATGGCTGATACCGGCCGTGAGAACTCTGTTTGCCAGACAGGTCAGAAGAGCTTGATATTCTGGGTAGAACACTTTATTTGCTTTCATCCATAGATTAAGATGAGAAAACGCAGTTTAGCTTAACATACAGATTGGAGCCTCTGTTCAAAGACATATCTAATGAGGCACGACTGCAGCTCTCACCTCCGTCCAAGCTCCGGGACAGCAGGTACCTCTTACTAGTTGACCGCTCAAAGTGAGGAGCAGGCCGATCTATGAGGGCACTGGCCTGCCTGGTTTGAGCCTGTGTCCTTCCACTGTATCGAAACTTTGAGCCCATCACCAAGAATCCTTTAGGGGGAGGCTCAGGAGATACCAACCTGTAGAAACAAACTGCGATAAGCAAATGATCTCGAGCGCTCAAAGGCAGAGACATTTTTTAACACTTGAATAAATTGAAGATTTTAACCAATTTTACAAATGCAGCCCAACTTGAAATAAATGTCAGTATTCTCCATGTAGATTATGTTTTCAGCTTCAAATTCACTGATTCAACAAGATTTGCATTTGGAAAGCTGCCCGTTCATATAAATGTCTCAAATGATTTGTTCACAGAAACATTTATTCACTCTTTGTGAGACTCTTTTCACAGCTTCTGGTCCACGAGCGGATCTTGTGCTTTAAGTGTGATTACACACACAGCTGATCCTTAAACTCAGTGCTTCTCGATATGTTCCTTGTCTGATTAAACTATTACAATACAACAATTGTTGACCAGCCAGAGTTTGAGGCAGCAATTTTCTTCTCTCTCACCGACCCAAGCTGACTGGCCTTCCCTGAGCCTGGGTCCAATAGTGGTCTTTTCCTGTTAAAAGGCAGTTTTTTCTCCCCACAGTCACCAAGTGCTTGCTCATAGGGCCTGACTGATTGTTGGGGTTTTCTCTCCAATATTGCAGGGTCTTTCCCTTACACAATATAACCACCTTGAGATGACTGTTGTATGTAAGCCGGCTTGACCTTTAATGTAAAACTGACTTCTCTTTTAGCACTGTATAATATGTGTAATTGTAATTTGCATGCTATCACATAGGGCACTTTATCATGCAGTCCCAGTATGTGTGAACCTCCTGCACACTTCTGTGAGGCTAAATCAGTATATAAGTTATACGTTTACTAGCAAAGCCAAGGTGGCCATGATAGTAGCCTGAGCGACTGCACCTAATGAAGTGTACACATGGAAGTGTTTGCTTTGCTTTGATGGCCACTGAACAAAAAACCCTCCAACCATGAGAGGGGATCGATTCTTACCGGAAGAAGGTGTGATGCTCGATGCAGACCTTCCACAGCCTCTTGGCAGCTCTGTGGTTGGGAAGCTTAAAACCAATTGTACTTTCAAACTGCTCATACTAAGAGGGAGAGGGAACATGGAGACAGAGAAACATGAAGAAAAGATGAGAGCTGGGTACAGCACCAGATGTGTTTACTCTGTTTTGCTGAAGGGCATATCAGTTTCATGGACCAAAAAAAAAAATCTATAAATATACAATATCATATACCTGAATGAACACTGGGCTCAATCAATACAAACAGTCTTTGCGGTGTGCTTGCAAAACACTACTGGCACAATGCTTAGGTTGATATATAAGCTAACTTATTATTAACATTATTCTGCGGACTGGACAGAAGGGAGCAGATCAGAGCAAGGAAGGATAACATCCAGTGTTGAGAAGCTGGAAGCAAATGAGTGGAAAACAATTTCATGGCTCTATATTTACACTCTTTATCCCTCTGTTCTGACTGTGGCTGCAGCTGCAGCAGCTCTGTTAAAAGACTTCTTTCTTTAGCTCTATCACAGGCTCACTGTGCGACTGTCACTTGACTGGGTCTCGCCCAGACAGCCTGACACTCTGGGGCTCAGCATGGAGGATAAGCTGCAGCAGCGCCCAGCACAAAGAGGAGGGTCGAAAATATAGACACTAACCATGCAGTGGAGCAAAAGTAAAGACATAAGGCCGTGTTTAGTTTGTGCTGGTAGTTTCCACACATTCGTTTCTGCTGTGGTTTTAAGCAATAATGGAAATCTTCCTTTTTATGAGGAATAGCTTAACATTTTCTGCAACATGTTTGTTTAGTCTGATTATATAGAAGTCTATGCCCATGTCACAATGGGGCTTTACTGACCAATGGGTGATGTCCTGGTAGATGGTCCATCTTTTATTTAAAAAATCAGAAAAGCCCATGGAGCCCACCCAATCTTAAATCTTTACTCTAATCAAAATAGAATAGAAAGTGATTTTTCCTCGAAAAATATATTCACAAAACAAGATCCAAAAGAACCAGAGCCCCATCTCCTTGGATTGTGTTATAAACAGACTAGATGAAGCGCCCTTTTGTTGTCCTTAACCATAATGCATACCTCTCCAGGTCTTATCTTGATGTAGAAGTTGCTCCTCTTATATGAAATCTTAAGGATTTTTGCCAGGCAAATCGGTTGATCCTCAGCCTATCACGGTAAATCAGCAGGCCATTGGCACAGACACCCAGCATTATTTCAATCCCTTCAGAATCCTGCAGCAGACACAAGCAGAAATTATTCAGGAGCAGCACAGAGCGCATTGTTGAAGCCTGAGAATCAAAAAAGAATCCTGGAATGGCCTACCTTAGCATGATGGAGGTCTACTCCATACATGGGCAATTTCTGCGCATTTTCCAAGAAGTTCATTTCAGCCTCTGCTGGAGTCATCCCCCTGGAATAAGAGCAGAATAATAACAATATGTGTACCAGACCTTCTTAAATAATAGATCCAGAATCTTGTACAGTGGGAGCAGTATTTGAATATGTTTGATATATTCACTTCTAGAGTTCCTCCCATTGAGTGCCCCTGAATTTAGGAGACTGTCAAAGAGCAATGCCATAGCATTGCACTGTGAAATGAGAGGTGCTGTCACACTGGCAAGATTCGCGCTGTGTACATCTCAATGACAGATGCTATGGTAATGCAGACAGCATTCTGTCGGCCATATGCATCGTGGAGTGCTTAGATACAACTGAAAACTCCTCAGATGATCACCCTAAGACATACGTGGATACACAAAAGTTTCGTTTCTACAACAGAGTATCAAGTACTTGTAGTTTCGATGGAGTTCCATCACCCTCTCCTCCAGCTCTCGTGTCTGATTGGGAGCAAAGCGGAAATCGCTCGACATAGTCAGAGCCGTGGTCTTCTTGGTCATAGTCTCCCAGCTCGCGCTTGAAGACAGGTGCTAGGGGCCCCAGGAGAGCGTGAGTGACGAACGAGCACGGCAGCCGACCTGACAGCATGTCATCCCTCGAGCTGCAGACACGTAGTAGTCTGTCAGATGAGACGAAAGGGGAGGAAAAAGAAGGGAGTGTTGGCAGTCAAACAAGCCGGAGCCAATGCAAGCTCCGACAAGTATTCAGCCTAGTTAATCCATGGCAGTTAGAGCATTCCAGGGCTAATCCTTCAAATGGAGAGAGGGATTTGGGCTGCTTTGACACTGGGGAAAATATGCCATGAGAATTGTTACAATGCTTTTATGTAAACATACATCAATGGGAATATTTAAAAAAGGAAATTATCTGCAGAGCTGACATGTGTTAGCAATTTATCCTTTGAATAATTGTGAGGAGCATTCCTAGAGCACAGCCAGAGGAATAATGACTGGTAATATTGTAGAAGTGTGTGTCAGCATACTACCCTGGGCATACTCCTTCTGTGAGCTGGGACGGGTCAGGAGGGTAGAACTTGACAGCAAAGGCAAAGTGCCATGGAGAGTCTGATAAGAGATTGCATTGAGAGCAGGAAGCTTAAAGCTTATATATATATACATATATATATATGTATATGTGTGTGTGTGTGTGTGTGTGTGTGTGTGTGTGTGTATATATATATATATATATATATATATATATATATATATATACAGCTGCTGTTACAAGTGGGTCCACATAAAGATATAAAATGGTGCTCTGTTGCTGATATATATATATATATATATATATATATATATATATATATATATATATATATATATATATATATATCAGCAACAAAGCACATTTTATATCTCTGCTAATTGAATTTTAAAATATTAATCCACTACAGCTACTTGGAAAAGACACTCACTGCGCATCTGCTTCTTGATCTCCTTGGAGGGGTCCAACCAATTTGAAAGACGGCAGAATTCACACAGGGTAGACTGGAAACATGGCTAATGCACACCCCGGTGTCACATTTTTACTCTAATTGCCACGTGTGTGTGTTCCTTATGAAAGCCTCTCCATATGGTAAACAAAGAAACTGAGCCCTCCCCCCACGGAGGCTGTCCTTGCCAAACATGCAGAGAGCAGGCATGTTTCTTCATTGCGCTGCAAATTAACTGTCAGCCAGTTACCTATTCCATCCCATAACATCTGATTGTGCCACGAACCGGATCACCAACGGCAGCACCATTTCAGATTTGGCTGCCAGAGCATTTCACTAGCAAGAGGAGTTTATGTGGACCCACTTGTAACAGCAGCTGTAACTCATGCTGTTTAGACAGACGTCAGACAATTTAAATATTTCCCACAAGTACTCTTACTTTGAAAAAACTACTGTGAAAAAGTATTTGCCCCCTTCCTGTTTTCTTATTTTTTTGTGTATTTGTCACACTTACATGCTTCAGATCATCAAACAAAATTTAATATTAGAGAAAGATAACCTGAGTAAATACAAAATGAAGTTTTTAAACAACACAGCATGCCATGATGTGAAACTCAAGAAACAAAGTCACTGACATCTATCAGTCTGGAGAAGCTTAAAAGCCATTTCTCAAGGCTCTGGGACTCCAGCAATCCACTGTGAGAGCCATTACCTTCAAATGGAGAAAACTACCCAGGAGCGGCAATCCTACCCAAAATTACTCCAAAAGGCACATGGGCAACGGCTCATCCAGGCGGTCACAAAAGGACCCAGAACAAGATGCTAAAAGAACTTGCAGTGCACTCACTTCCCTCAGTCAAGGTCAGAGTTCATGAATCAAGCTCGAACTCAAACGCACTCAGGGTACACAGACAATGATCTGGAGCGCACCAGCAACTCCACCTCTGAATGGCTCAAACAAAACAAAATGAAGGTTTCAGAGTGGTCTAATTAAAATTCTTAGATCTGATTGAGATGCTTTGACATTATTATTTATTTGATGAGCTAAAATTTTGGAACATAATGCGCGTGGAATCTTCTTCTGCCCTTCCATCCACTTATTACGTTTAGTTATGCATTGTTTCTACTGTTTAGATTGTTTCAGTCAACCAAAAAAAGCCTTGTAGTTTTAATTAAAACAAAACAAAACACATACTTCAATCTGAGAAGGTGCATAGCAAAATCTAAAACTGAAACAAGCTGTTAGCTCCCTGCACGCTTCCATTTACGCCAGCTTTCTTCTGATTGGCTGCCCCTTTGCAGACCTGATAGGGCATGGTATATTGGATTTTTGTTCAACAGCACATTATCTAAAGTTAGCACAAACGGGTAATGGAATGCACAATAGCTTGAAATGGCTATTTATACCAGCAAAAGATGGTAACATGTATAAATGTAGCACACTGAGTCTACAGGCATGTCTGCAGGTCTGTCACTTTGGCACAGCATGCTAGCATGCTCACATTTGCTGCTCATCACAATAATGAAATCATATCCCAAGTTAAGAACAGTGAAAACTTTCACTCTGGTGATAACTTGAGATGAAAAGTACCAGAATTATTAAGGTGACAACTATATCTGTTCCAAATCTCAGCTATCCATTAAGCTGCAGGCCATTATGGACAATGGCTCCCACCCACTCTACAACACAGTGATGGGACACAGGAGCACATTCAGTGCAAGACTTATCCCACCAAAATACACCACAGAGCGCCACAGGAGGCCATTCCTACCTGTGGCCATCAAACTCTATAACTCCTCCCTCAATAGGTGACACTGTGGTTCACCAGTGTCATTCATTCATTCAGTATTTATTTAGTAGGTGTGCATACAATTGTACATAAAATTGTCCATATACATTGTACATATATATACTTCCGTATACTCCAGATTTAAATTTAATGTCACAGCCACTGCACTCACAAGATTATATGTGTATATAGCCAAATTATCTCCTTAGTTTTTATATTTTTTATACCTTTAGTGTATTTTTATTTTGTTTTGGTTTTTATTCATTTAAATTAAACGGTTGCAGCTGTAACAACAGAAACTTCCCTCTGGGATCAATAAAGTATTTCTGATTCTGATATCCATTAGTTTTTGTGGATATATTAAATTCAAAACCAACTTTAACTTTATGATGGCAAAAAATGAAAAATCCAGGAAGGAAATTTAAGAGATCGCTTACCAGAAATCAGCAACGTGAACCTTATAGTGGGGCTAGAGGTAAAGACTGCTTCCAAAAATCACATTAGAGAATATTAGTTTCTTATTTCAGTGAGTATTTATTTTGATGTAAATCTGATCCTTACGCTTACAGACATAAAAACAGGTGTTTGCTGCATACAGCATTGTTCTGAGCTGTCCATAATGCAGAGAGGTGACAGTGATCCTCATTAACCTGAATACCACACAGAAGCTGTTTATTAATGCAGACAGTCTTCGTGACAGCTGGTATCAGAGTGAAACAATGATGGGCTGTGACGCTACAGTGCAACCCTGTGGCCTGGACAGACAAACTGCAAACTGTATCTCTGATGGTTTGCCTCCAATGTTAATCCTCTGCTGTTTAATCATACTGCTTAATAGGCTAAAGAGCCATAGGCATTTAATTGTCCACCCTGAATCTACCGTCTATCACCTAAGGGTAACGAGTGCACAATTAATAAGGTGCTGATTTGAGTTTCTTTGCAGAAAAGCAGAAAGAACTTTTAATCACTGAGTCAATATTTCACACTTGCTTTTTCAACTTCCCTTTATAAAGAAATCACACAGAATAAATGTTCTCTTGGAGAGCAAAGATTAAGTCCTTGTTGCCTCAACTGAGACAGAGAAAGGGCATCTGAAATGACATTTCAATTCTCAAGCTTGTTTGGTCTACCAATCAGCACTGACCCCAGACAGCTGGCTCAAGCTGTGCCCTGATAAGCCGATCTTTGATGAGGCTGTCATATTGATCTAAGCTACAGCCATATGTACACTCAGAGACAGGAAAATATTTGAACTTCAGGCCCGGTTACCTCTCAAGCACCCAAGTTAACCTGTCTGTGTGGTCCGACATCACGCTCAATCCAAAGCCTCGGCCATCACGCACGCGTCGAGTCACAGCATGTGAGCTGACAGAGTGCGCACAAGCCAATGATGGGGACAGAGGATATGCTCCAGATGTTAAAAGTGGCTTAGTCTTGTCATCCTTCCTATCTTTAAAAGGCCGGAGGTTCCTCTGTAGCCTGTTGTGCAATCGCATACCTGCCCTTGGGGAAAATATCAATCAAAACCCCAGACCCACATCAAACGCAGAGCTCTCATGTGAGCTGACAGCTAGGACCCATCAGCTCCATGTTAATTATATGACTGAGTGATAAGTCTGGTCTGTGCACCTTATAACAAAGCAACAACAATCCGTGACTAACATATTCAGACCTTCTTTTTGAAATGTCAAAAAGGTTGGTTTGTTAATGTTAGAGCACATTTATCAGGAGCAGAAATAATTAAACCTCACATGATGGAATAAAGAATCAAAGAAAAAGTGATTCTGACAAAGTCAAATTAAAGTCGAGTGATACGCACCGGAGGTGAAAAACGAGCCAGATACTGCTGTGAATCTTAAAGGTCAGTTCACCCAAGAGATTACTTTCTCTGAGACACTGTTCAGAACTATAAACATTTTCATAGTCATCAGAAAATTGTTCTTGTTGTGCTTGTTGTCGCTCTTGGTGAGGTTGTTTAAGCTGTGCTAATTAATGTTTTTCTATTAACAAACACAGATTTTGAGCACATGAGAACAAAAATGTGCTGCTCATCATGAAAAACCCAACGATAATTATCCCCTAATTTGAAAAGTCCCCTCGGGTACCAAATGATAGACAAGTTAGCAACTATCTAGTGAACATGCAACTATGTGTCTGATTTATGTGCATCCATATAATTGTTTTGCTATCTAAAAAGAAAAACACTGCTTTATTATAGGACGTTTTAAAGATATGAGTGTGCTTAGATGGTGCTGAAACTGTTAATACCTGTGATTTCTGATTACTCTTTCCTTTGGTTCATTTAAGTTTGCCCCAGTCACACAGGCCTAAAGACAGGTCAGCGACCCCATACTAACCACTGGTCACTAGAGGAAAATGTGTAATCCTCCACCAGTTAGTGAGTAATTGCTAGAACTTGCTTGGTGTTGCTGGGTGAAACTGGTGGCAAAGAGGTGAACGGTGCTGCATTGCAAACCTCCTTGTGATTGCTTTGGTTGTTAGCAGGTCAGCTGTAGTTTGTATGGAAGATGCTAACTTGCGTGCAAACACTCGCAAACAACTCACTAAGTGGTTGTCAAACTGAAGAAACAAACTACGGGTGACCACATCAATCTGCTAGTGAAAAAAGCAAACACAAGGAGGTTTCCGTTGCAGCACCCTCTCTGTGACCAATTTCACCCGGTGACGACCAGCAACCACTTGCCAACCAGTCCGGAATACTCACCATTCCCAGGTACTGGAGTTACCAAAAGGTCACTGATTAGTCTCTAGGCCTGTGTAACTGAGTCCTTATATTAGTAATCTTATAGAGCGTTTGCATGTTTTGCATGCACCCAGGACATACTTCTAATCTTCTAACCTTAGAAGCATCAGGGGCTGGAAAATGAAATCAATGCAAAGCTGAAGTTCCTCTCGTAAGCGTGTGAAGTTGGCTCTAAAAGAGATTTAATGCCCACAGACTCCTATGTTAAAATTCATAACTTTACAGCATTACAAAACATGTTTACAGCCTGGTAAACATGCTTTGGGTTTTGGCCTCTATAGATAGTGTTCATAATGACTAGGTGGTTTTCAGAACTCATCCATCTGGATAGAGGGCAGCTGCTGCTGTGATTGGCAGGCTTTGTGACAGAGGCAGCTGCAGCAGATAGCTGCCTGCTAAACTTTACCTCAGCTAATTAGACTGACTGAAATGGACCTTTCAAATCTCTTTGTGATGTTCCTGTTTTTCGGTGCATTTTTAACAGAACTTTCTCACAAGTAAATCTTCCCGTGTGGTACAGCCTGTCCAAGAAGTTTGTGCTTCCATTTTTTGTTGCTAAGCACTGATTAGCAGATATGTGCAGTTTATGAATGCAGTCTGCTGCAGTTTGCTAGTGTTAACTGGTAGCATAGCACTTAATACATTTCTAAAGCTTAGGCAAATAAACTCACGCATGGCTAGACAACCAATACTTTTCTCAGTCTGTCTCATTTCAAATGAAAAAAATCACCCAATAAGACAATTTTATTAGCTAATTAGCCTGCGTGAACTAAAAGTTAAAACTTGCCTTTACTGCCTGGAAAGAAGCAGAAAGCCATCCAGCTTCCCCTCCACCTTGCCATAGTTATAAATGAAAGACACAGAGAAGTCGCTGAAGTCATTTTGATCTAACTTTTCTTTTTAGCTCTTCAAATTTTTCTCAGCTGTGGCACTTAGCTTCAGTCCATGGAGGTTTAACTCGACCCATGAAATTATTTCTGCCTCCAGAGCCTCAGAGAAATATTTCTATCACTAAATTTCATATAAGCGTCTTGCAAAGAGTAGCTGAGGCATTTTCATCTCTTCTTCAGCTGTACAAGTTATTCAAATGTCTTTTGTCCAGGCCCAAACTTAGCATGGACATTTCCATTTTCCATTCATCTTTGAATGATGGATAGCGCACCCCCGAGAGAGCCAGCCAAAAGCTGTGAGGAGTACAAATTGTTAAGTGAGCCGTGTTTATGCACTGCGATGTCCCAAGAGGTTATTGTGGTACACAATTCACTGACCTTCTGGCTGTCTGTGTCGGCAAAGGTCAGGCCAAAGTAGTCTTTCTCCAGCAAGTTAAGGTGTTCACACACCATGTCCATCAGAGTCTGTCCTTTAGAGTGTTTCTGCAAAAACAAACATACATGACACAAAAGTGTGGAAAACAGTTAAGAGAAAAGAAAGAGAAAAAATTCCCTGCTATATTTTTTCACTACCATATGTTCCTGTTACTGCTATGTGCCTGTTACTGCAGCAGCCAAGTTTTAATCAGGAAGGAACTGGCTCACTAACACACTGTCAGACTGGTCCATTAGACAGCTGGGTTTTTTAAGGTTCTCTGGATCTGAAGACAGTAAAATAATTCAGTCATTTGGTGTGGCGAAACAGTCAGTGTGCATCAAACACTTTACAGTGAAAACTGTGAAGTGTTTGATGAACTGTGAAATGCTGCAGAATGCTGGACTTTCCAGTAGTTTTCCATGAGTTTTCAGTTTGACTACTTAAAAACACAGTTGGCATAATTATTAAAAAACTAAGATACCCTAGTTAGGTTAGGAAGATTACTTCTCAAGTGGCAGGAATATAAATGTATCATCATTATCATAACACATAAAGTGTATTTCAGTATAGGCCTAAACAGTTTTGGTGTCTATATATGCGTGTGTGTGTGTGCGTGTGTGTGTGTGATTGACATGCAGACTTTTAACTTTAATTCAGGCAGTTTTACAAGCATTTTGCATAAACTGTATAAGAAGCACAGCCATTTTTATCCACAGGCCCCATTTTCAGAGGTTCAAAATTAATGAGACAATTGACTGGCAAGCAGTTTTATGGCCTTGTGAGGCTTGCTCCCTTTTTACTTCACAACAAATGAATAATATTTGAAGTTGATTCAAAGTGTTGTATTTTTATAGCTTTTCATTGTAATTTTAATGTAATTTTAACTATGAGCCCCAAAGTGATGTTGGTGCGAGTGAGGGAGGCCATCATTAGACTGAAAAACCCAAATAAACCTGTCAGAGAGACACCAAAACTTTAGAAGAATGAACTATGGAGGGCACTGCATATTCTTGCCAAATTTTATCCTAATCCATTCTAAAAATAATGAAACATTTCACACATGTCAACCACATGGTAAGACAAAATTCAGGGGAGCAGCTGGTGGAATGCAAAGGAAAAGTAGGATGAAAAGGAACGGTGTTGAATGATTGATATTTAACTGAACATTTCTGTGGCTTTAACCATATTGCTTGGCATATATACAGTGTATAAATTTGATATCTACAAAAAAAACTGCAGATATTTCATTGGGCTTGTCTACAGTATATGGAATATGAGGGAGACATAATATTAAGTTGACAAGTTGTGCATGGACTTATATTCCATGGTAAATATAGCACAAGAGAAACACTTAACATTAGACTACACATTCACAGTTTTATCCTTACATAAGCCCTACTTTGAGAGGTGGCAGGAAGACTGAGAGAAGGAGTTGCCAGAGAAACAGATGCAGTTTTTTTTCCTTGTGCTATTTTCTTAATATCTCAAGGGTGGAACTTGAAAAAGTGTTTTTCCTTTTCGTCACGATGAGTGAAGGGAGGTTGGTGGAGGAACACTTGGGAAGTGCTTCTAAGCACAAGTCAGTGAGCTCCCAATAGCAGCGCTGTTTATGTACAGCGAGAGCACGCTGTATGCCATCAGAGGCAGCAGGCAGAATTAAATAAACAATGATTTGAGTTTTAGAGTCTTAATAAGCCATGACTGAAGTCTATGTGCTCTCTGCTCTGGTGCAATTAAACATTTAGTTGTAAAAAAAAAAAAAATTATCTGAGTGTTGCCACCTCAATTAGACGTGGGAAAATCCAAGACACAGTCTTGGCTCTTTTATAGTAACCAGTATGCAGCAAACAGTTCCACCCAAAATAGCCCCATTCAACACACTGGCCTAGCCCAGCATGGCCATGTATGGTGGGAGGGGCTGGGTGAGAGAAGTGGGTATAGGTGTGGTGTGTCCTTTTCTGCTGCATACCTCACAAGAGACTCAATTAACTCATGAGTACCGCCTCCTCCAGCGAGAGCGCTTCCAAGGTATGCCCTGCCTCCTCACAACAATGTTCTTACAACCTCTTGGAAATATGAGGAACGTTCAGAAATGGCAGGCATGAAGTTCTACCCTTGCAATTATAGACAAGAAACAGGAGCAAGCCTGTCCATGACCTAGAAGTCCTGGACTCTCTCCAAACTAGAATTTTTACAAAGCATGTGAAGGTAGGCAAATATTCCAGAAGAGCACTTAGCTTTCATAACCATAATGCAAGCTGTTGTTATGGTGTGAAGAAAACCCAAATGTTTTCACAGTGTGCGAAGAGAGGTTGGTGCAAGGATAGCAATGCTTATAGATACTTCACACACTCTTGCAAATGAAAAGCCCCCTCCTCCGTCATCACACCACAAACACAAAGTTTCATGCACTTGTGGATAAGTGTCCTGAGGGCTGCCTCATAATAATATTCTTCTTCTATTTTCTCCCTGACTGCATCAGGCTTGCAATCATGTAATAAGTATATAGATTTCTTTACACCCAGTTAGTAGCCTCAGCTGGGGGCATTTTATTCAAAATGGCATGAAATCAGAATTCAAATAAAAACAAGACATTACTGATGTCTTTGTGAATATTTTTGGTACAACTGGGTAGCCTTACACTATTATTTTGGTCAATATTTTAACCTAATTATTTTATACGATTATTCATTAATCTAAACACATGCTGTTTTTGAACTTAAAAACGTGTTTTTATAAGGGAGTTCGATATGTCAGCTGCCTATAGAGAGAGCATTGGGATTTAAGAGGCTTCGGAACAGACAGACAAACTCGATCAGTAAACAACAAAATTTGCCCGCCTCTTATTCAATTTAGTATTTTGATCTCAGTTTAAAAGGGCACTCTTAGACTTTTGTACTGCTCTGCTAGAGAAGCAATGCTGTTAGTGTTAGCCAGGCTGCTAACCACCTGCAGCCCGGAAATGATCTGTGATTTAAAAACAGCCGTAAACAAAAACTAACCTGTAGATTCTGTTTCTGTAAATACCCTGTTAACACCAGGCATGCCAATTAATGCAACCATAAGGTTAGCATGAAGAACAAGTAGAATCCATCTAGGGCCTGGTTCTGCCGGAGGCTTCTTCCTGTTTCTTCCTGTTAGTAGGGAGTTTTTCCTTCCCACTGTCATTTTGAGTGTTGAGTTGTCGCTGTAATTATTGTATGGTCGTTCCCTTAGAATATAAAGAGCCTTGAGGTGACTGTTTGTTGTGATTTGGTGCCATATACATAAAATTGAATTGAATTGAATTACTAATATAAACAAATAACACATTCACGCATGCTCATTTCCACCCTCATCTTTGTGAAATAAGGAATGTCGGAATAGAGTATTTAAAAAGGGGTAGACAGGGCAGTGAAATATTGATTTAACTTTTAATTTAACAATGCCTCAAAGTACTGAGCAGAGTTATTTCTTCAGTGTTTATCACTCTATGTACTGTGCTACTGGTGGTTGCCAGGTTACGAGGAAAGCAGAAAAGTGATGCGATGTGGTGCAACTCTTGTGTCTTTGCAGCAACGCCTGCTATAATACTATTTAGAATCGCTAAAGGGGCAAAAGTAATCTTTTGGCGGTTTCATAAGCATGTTTACAGGATGGTACAAAAAAGAATTTTATCCTATCTTAGAATATCTTATCCTATATTTGGTTTCCCTCTTCAAAACAATGGATCTACATTTGGATACTGGTGAGGCTTAAAGGTACGGCCACTTTGATTTATGAATTTCTAGTATTTTATTGGTCTGTTACTAATGAACAGTTTGTGGATGCAGTTTGCTGACTCAGTATCTCTGATCCAAAATGCTAAAACTCCAGAAACCAGTGGCTATATCCATCGTTTGTATCACAGTCTGTATGGATTGTACAGACTCTGATACAGGCCACTTTGTCTGGTAGGCTTTTGTGCACAGACAGTACCGCCAGACAGACCATTCACTTCCTGAATTTGGATGTGTATCTACAAAGATTTCCTTTGAGTGGAATAAAAAAGTTGAAAAGTGGCATAGCTTGAAATATTGCTGCACAGCCATCATGAAAAGATATTTCAGCAAAAAAAAAGATAGGCCTGATCTGTCTGAGGTGTATGCCGCTGCTATTCATAAACCTCCAAACTTTTGAAACTCGATGCCTTGTATTTATCTAAGGAAATGGATTGAAATCTATCTCTTCTCTCCTCACTTATGCATGCAGTTTCCCTTCTCAGCAAGAGGCAAATGCCCTATTCCACTCTGTGGTGTAATGACAACACGTATCTCACGTGGAACGAAGACTTTAAACCTTTTTTTTTCCTGTGTGTCTCTGTGTGTATTACAGAAATGTGTAACATGTGTAACATTTCTTTGAATTCACCCCCTATTGAGCTCTCAGTTTGGCACCCTCTCTTTTATTCTTTTTGCCCCTTTTATCCGCTCTGCGCAGCACCATACAACACACAGAACTGCCTGCAGAGGAAAACAACAAAGGAAAAAATAATAATAATGCTGCCTCTTTTTTTCAGTTCTTTGCTCGAAGCACGATAAGCCTAATTCCAAAAAACATGTTAATGCAAATTGTTCTCCGTCGGGCATACCTCGATTTTCTCCTTCGAACTCAGAGGAATCCAGCAGGGTCATTTTAAAGGGGGCAGTTTTAAGCCGTTTGGAGCCTTTCTGGGGAGATTTGAGGTTCTTGTTGGGAGACGTCTTTTCAGACATGTCATCAGTTTCTCTGTGTCCATCCATGTGCTTGGAGTTCTGGTCCTTTACATGTAAATATGAAAAAATATAGAAAGTGAAATGACAGTTTTAGATTAGTCTTTCTCAACAACTGACTGGATATTTGAAACTGTTAAATCGTTTTAAGCAGTATCAGTAAAGCACTTTAAGATGTGAACACATTAAACTAAAAGAAAATACTCTTTAATAATAGTTACACTTGATTTTACCTTTACTGGATAAGCAGCATAAAAGATACAGTGAACAGACTGCAAGTTACAGTATAGAGTTAGCTAAGTGACTCAAATAGATTTTTGATTTCAGGCACTACGTACAGTACAATATGTGCCAAGTCCAATATTGGAACATACAGTATTGTACACTATGTTGCCAAAAATATCCTCTCATCTGCATTCACACACATATGAACTTGAGTAACATCCCATTCTTAATCCATAGGGTTTAATATGAGGTCAGCCCATCCTTTGTAGCTATAACAGTTTCATCTCTTCTTGTTGGGCTTTCCACAAGCTTTAGAGTGTTTATGGGAATTTTTGACCATTCTTCCAGAAGCACATTTCTGAGGTCAGAAACTGATGTTGGACAAGAAGGCCTGGTTCACAGTCTCCACTCTAATTCATCCCAAAGGTGCTCTGTCAGGTTGAGGTCAGGACTCTGTGCAGGCCAGTCAAGTTCTTCTACACCAAACTCACTCATTTATGTCTTTATGGTCCTTGCTTTATGCACTGGTGTGCAGTCATGTTGGAACAGGAAGGGGCCATCCCCAAACTGTTCCCACAAAGTTGGGAGTGTGTCTTTTGTCCTGTCTCTCCCCTCAGCCCCAACTGGTCACAGCAGACGGCTGCCCCTCCCTGAGCCTGGTTCTGCCGCAGGGTTCTTCTTGTTAAAAGGGAGTTTTTCCTTCCCACTGTCGCGAAATCCTTGCTCATAGGGGGTTGTTTTGACTGTTGGGTTTTCTCTGTAGTTACTGTAGGGTCTTTACCTTACAATATAAAGCGTCTTGAGGGGACTGTTTGTTGTGATTTGTACAAAATTGAACTGAATTGAATTGAACTCCTGAAAAACACACCATAATCCCCCCTCCACCAAACTTTACACTTGGCACAATGCAGTCAGACAAGTACTGTTCTCCTGGTAACCGCCAAACCCAGATTCATCCACTGGATTGCCAGATGGAGAAGCATGATTCGTCACTCCAGAGAACACGTCTCCACTGCTATAGATTCCAGTGGCAATGTGCTTTACACCAATGCATCTGATGCTTTGCGTTGTGCTTGGTGATGTAAGGCTCCGATGCAGCTGCTCGCCCATGGAAACCCATTCCATGAAGCTCTCTATGCACTGTTCTTGATCTAATATGAAGGCCACATGAAAGTTCTGTAGGTCTGTAGCGATCTGACTCTGCAGAAAGTTAGTGACCTCTGTGCACTATGCACCTCAGCACCCACTGACCCCACTCTGTGATTTTACATGGCCTACCACTGTGGGTGAGTTGCTGTTGTTCCCAGTCACTTCCACTTTGTTATAATCCCACTAACAGTTGACTATTTAGTGGTGAGGAAATTTTACAACTGGACTTGTTGCACAGGTGGCATCCTATCACGGTACCACGCTGGAATTCACCGAGCTCGAGAGCTACCCATTCTTTCACAAATGCTTGTAGAAGCAGTCTGCATGCCTAGGTACTTGGTGTTATACCCCTGTGGCCATGGAAGTGATTGGAACACCTGAATTCAATGATTTGGATGGCTGAGTAAATAGTTTTGGCAACATAGCGTATATATCTGCTTTAAAATGAAATTAGTTTTAGTTCGGAAAGTAATCCCTGAACAAGACAAAAGAGAAATCAGAAATGAAATCCAATCACTGCACTCTAGAAGAAGTAAAGTTGGCACAAGATAACACTTCAAAACGCTGTATTCACGTTATATAAAAGTCTGGTTTGAGAAGACAGTGTGAACAAATTTTTATTTCTTAATTGTTATGATATTCCCTGAACTCAGTTCGCCTCAGTACTTTGCAGATAAAAATTAGCTTAAAAATCTATGTGAGTTACAAGCTAGTTTTAGTTTTAAATTTTAAGCTTATTCTTAAACACTCATGCAGCCATGTTTGTCCACAAAAAAAATTCCACAAACACAAAATGTTTTTGCAAGCATATAAATGTGTTACTAAAATAGCAAGCAAACACAAGTGTTATAATAACTTTAACTAAGGCTCACTTATATTTAGGTACACATCCTTAATTAATGCCATTATTCATACCTTCATTATTAAAATACTATTAAAACTATGTTGTGTCAAAATGGTGGCTGTGAAAAAGGCCTATTACAGTGGTGTGAAAAAGTGTTTGCCCCCTTCCTCATTTCCTGTTTTTTTGCATGTTTGTCACACTTAAGTGTTTCGGAACATCAAACCAATTTAAACAATAGTCAAGGACAACACAAGTAAACACAAAATGCAATTTGTAAATGAAGGTGTTTATTATTAAAGGTGAAAAAAATCCAAACCATCATGGCCCTGTGTGAAAAAGTGATTGCCCCCCTTGTTAAAA
>JAMQGT020008942.1:0-15057 GCA_024447675.2 Pterophyllum scalare | reverse complement strand
GCTTTTCTTCCAGGTGGGCGTGTAAAGATGTCAGCTGATCTGATTGTAGTTTCTGGTCTCTGTGGTTTCCTGGATGCTGTTTCAATCTGTCTGACCTCATGTTCATCATTGACCTCTGCAGCCCCTCCCTCTGTGATGTAGAGCTCTGTGTAGATGTCATTCAGGAGGGCGGGGTTTCCTGCTTTAGCGATGCCCTCAAACACACACTGGAACCTCCTCTTCAGGTTTGACTTGAGTTTGTGCTGAGGACTCTGAGAAGTCTCTGAAACAACAACAATAAGATCATCAGTCTGTAGAGGAGCCGTCTGCACAGTATCAGGAACTTATTCATCTGCATCTGTACATCAACCTGACTTCAATCTGCTCACATCTTTAAGTTACAGTTATGAGCTAATGTGATTTATTGGAGCCAATAAACAAATCATTGTGATGCACTCGTCCCTGGAGAGTCATTCAAACACTCAGTGTAGGTTAGAAGTACATGAACCAATACAAAGTTCAGTAAGGAGTTAAAAACCTGGAGTCCAGCTAACAAACCAGGCTGGGTGTGTGGGTTAGAGCTGTGATGCAGTTTGTTCATGAGACATAGATGGCGCCGCTGCGCTCTCCATTTTGGGGCTTTTCATATGTTTTGTGTTTTTTCATTAGTGAAATGTGGAGCTGCCAGAAGCTCTTAAATACAGAAATCAGGATGTTAAATCTGAGCTTCAGCCCTCACAGATCAGAGGACAGGTTAGGACCAGGACTGCTTATTCTTTGAATTCCAAAGACCTGATCATTCCCTCATAACAGATACAGCTATCACATCAGCCGGCTGCTCAGCTCGCTGACACGAAAGAAAGACTGGATAAGGCAGAGGAGGGAGGTCATTCACTTACATACAACACAACTGGTGTACCAGAGCAACAACAGAAGGTCACCCAGTCTGAGAAACCTGACTGTCAAATGAAGACCCTCTTATCTTCTTGTTAGTTTCCTGCACATGCTCATTTAGCTTTGAGCCACCAGTATAACAGGGAACAGAACAGGAGTCTGTCCCTATCTTTTTCCATCAGTTTGATCAGAAACATGCAGATGAACCGCCCCCTGGAGGTCACTGTGTGGCTCTGGGAGTGTTTGTCCTGTTCTGCTTGTGTAACAGCCCATCTCCTCCACACTCCTGAGACAACAAACTTTCTCATAAACGGCACTGTGACTGTTTGCTCAGGTATTTAGCATTTAATACAGTAAATCCTTTCTCCTGGGGGGCCACCCTGGTCTCTCTCCTGACATGTAAGATTTTATCACTGACAAATTAGTTACCTGACAAATCACACAAAGGATACAAGTAAAGTAAAAACTTGACATCCTCATCATGAAATGGAAACAACCCAGTTTCAGTTTCACTTCCAAAGTATCCTAAAGAGTTATTTTGGTTATTGGTTAGCTATTTTGGGTTGTCCACTCCTGGATGAATTTCTGATCTGGTCATTTATTTCTCACAGTGAGGTTAGAGTACCTGCAGACGTACTCCTGAGCCTGGAGGATAACTTTGCCTGTTTGGCTGAGATACAGCTTCAGAGGACATTCCATCTGCTTCCTTACTGGCTTTCCCCACAGAGACTCCCTGCCTCATGAGAGGGAGTTATGAGCTGAACACAAACTGAAGAGCCAGATCTGTCAATCTAACTGGCTGGCACCAGGAGGCCTGGAGGGACTCGATGGAAAAAACTTTGCAGGGCATGTTTGATGCTGAGATCACATGGATGTGCTCTACTGGAGCAGGACTACCTGTCCATCTGCTGTCCTTGAGCTGGCTTATTCCCCACAGAGACTCCACTGCGCTCATGAGAAAGGGAGCTATATCGGGCTGAACACAAACTGAAGAGCCAAATCTGTCAATCCTAACTGTGCTGGCACCAGGCAGTGATCGTGGAGGGAAGCTCGTATGGAAACATCAGCACCTGCATCGTGTGTTCATCTGTGTTAATTGATGGAGCTTGTCACATGGATGTGCTCTACCTGGAGCGGGACTCACCTGTCCATGATGTCCATGAAACCAGCCTCACTGCTCCCAGCACTTTATCTCCATCTGAGATCATAGAGGAGCTTTATCAGACTGCAAGTAGCTCTGAAAACATTATCAACTCCTTTCTGGTATGTGGAAACGTTGCAGCTGATGTGAAGGACTGCTGTATTTCTCCTTCAGCATCTTCATCAGCTGTGTTGCGCTCTGTGTTATTTGACAAAGTCTGTCACCTGTTACTTTACCTGAAAATTACCTAACTGACTGAGATTTTAGAAAAGGTTGTTGCTAAGCAGCTCACAGCTGTCTCAGACAAACACAGTGCGGCCTTCGTAGAGCTCGCTCCACTGAAACAGCTCTTACAGGGACATCTTCAGGAAACTGATGCAGGTCAATGTTCTGAAAGCTCAACAGCTGATGTCGGACTTGACCTCTACTTCTGATACTGTTGACCATCACATGATGCTTGATAGGCTGAGATGCTGGGAGGGTGAATCAGGGTCAGTTTGGGAATGGTTTGGGGATCCTTGGACGGAATGTCCGGCCTTTGGTCAGCCATTCTGGGTGTGTCTTATCCATCAGCAGCTTCATGTGTATTTGCAAAGGTGGGTCAACAACGCCTTTAAATTAGGTACAGACACTTCAGGACAAACTGCATTTAAACGGAGCTCTGAAGACAACAGAGATTTGTGTTGTTGTTTGTAATTAAAACCCAAAGTAAAACATTCATAATATTAACAGCAGAAATTTACCCACAAAGACAAAACTTGTGTTTACAAACACACATTTAATCCTGTCACAGCTGACAAACAAATTAAGCTCACCTGGCTGAGCAGATGGATCCAACAGCTCAGAGGAGAGAGTGGGATCGATGGTCCGAAGGTGTCGGATCGTTATCCTGCAGGCTTTAGCTCCCTTTTTCCTCACACTGTCAATCAAATCCCGAGCCTTATCTGCAGTGACTGTGGTCCTCTCCTCTATCGATGCTTTCTCTGAATCATTCAGGACACGGTCGGTTAGCAGAGCATCGAGGAGCTGCGTGAGGATTTCCTTTGAAACCCTCTGAACAAAGTCGCTCCGTACCCTGCGGAGCTCGTCCTCTGCAGGAACAAGGAAGAGACACAATAGGAATTGTTGGGTCGGGATTTTAGGGCTCCCCGAGTTCCTTTGTGGCTGAAATGAAGTGGATTCAATCCGGTCTAAAACTCAATTAAAACCAGAGGTTCCAAAACATCACTGGGATGATCAGGATCCAATGCAGGCTGTTTATTAGACATATTGGTTACACAAAACACAGACAGTAACAGAAATAAGACAATGACACACACATAGGGAAGGAGACAGAAGAAAAGAAGGAAAGGAAAGAGAGGAACAAAGAGACAGGGACAGAGACAAAGAGCAGGTGCCTCAATATATAACCTGAGGATCCTAACTCCGCCCACCTGCCTTCCTCAGGTGTACTAAAGAAGCCCACGTCACCAGAGTGCCCCATGATTTATGACAATCTGGCAGCTGTCATAATGACGGATCTTCTTCTAATTCAAACCTCTGCTATAAAAACACCTTTGGACACTTAGCTAGAATTCATCCCCACACTAATTCATGTTACACAAACACAGGTGGGTCTGCAGAGCCCAGTTTCAGGGGGCACACGGCCATAAAGTTACCTAAAATCTAACAACAGGGATCAAAGGTCATGTGTTCCAAACATGTGCACAGATAAGACTGAGGCCTCAAGCATGAATGAGAGTGAATACATCAGGCCTCAGTTTTATCCTTCTAATCTAAAGCACACAGTGTTCATTAATCCAGTGTATGTGCCCACTACAACTGTCAATAAATGATACTAAAAATAATAACTGGGAATACCACTGTCAAAGTATTAAAAAATTCCCAACAGAATTCCTTCCTCTGAAGGAAAAGTGCTAAAGAAGACACGCTGCATCCATATTTACAGTCTCTGAGAATCTGAACTCCACCCTGTTCCTACATGTGGCTGCTGACTGGAAGCTTCACAGCAGCTGACACGTACAGAGAGACCACATGGAAGCAACAAGAGCTACGATTGGTCAGTCTGGGCTTCATGTGTTTCTGTCTGAAAGTCTTACTGAGCTTACCTGCTGATGGAGCTGATGGAGCTGATGGAGCTGGCTGGTCCAGTTCAGACATCTTTGAGCTGTAAAAACTGTGAGCAGAAGGAACAGAGGGCATCAGGATCAGTTTGTTTCTGTTTTGATGGATTCTTCTGTTTCTATGCTGCAGTGAAGTGATATTAATGAGAAACCTGCAGCTGATACCCAATCACCAGTGATTAGACAGATCCTATGAACCCCTGAGGATGATGAGGGCCAAAAACACCCAAAGGATCTTTAAACCTCATCAGATCCAATCCTAGCTGCTTGGTGTTGAACTGTGGATCTGTCTCCTGTTGTCAGGTTAGGGAGGAGTTTAAGACTGAGAACGAGCACCATCACTAATACGACTGTAACAGAGTGATGAAGGGTTAGACGTGTCATCATATCATGGAGACAATGCCATCCATCCATCCATCCATCCACAGTCCCCACCCAGGGTTCAGACCTGGTGGGGGAGCTCATTGGTGAGCATCTGGTAGGCTGACCTCAGGTCACAGCTTTCCTTAGGCTCAGCCTTAATGAGTCACATGGGCCGGCCCTCCTGTGGGCCCACAACCTGCAGGAGGGGCTGTAGGGGTCTGGTGTAATGTGGACTGGGTGGTAGTCAAAGGCAGGGGCCTTGGTGGTCCAGTCCCCGATCCCTGAAGCTGTTTCTTGGGAAGGGAATGAGCCCACGCTTAGATATGATCAGCTTCACACAGCTCATGTTTGGAGAACAGTTCGGAGTACTCAGCCAGCCCGGAGTCCCTGGACGGGTGCAGGAAGGTGATTGGGAAGAATGGCCTACCTGAGCTGAACCCAAGTGATGTTCAGTTGTTTGTAATTGTGTCATCAGACCTGCAGCTGTATATCCTGTACGCTCAGGTGAAGAGAGAAGGTGGTCCTTCACTTGCTCACTACCAGGTGGTGAGTTAGATCAGATGGCAGAGAAGGACACAGGATGGACCTGTGATATCCAACCATGCACTGGGAACATCTGACAGACACGAGTCTGGAAGGTCTTCAACTCCCACCTCTGAACTTCACCTGCATTCTGAGGGAGGCTGGGCACACTGAATCCTGATGGACCATGTTCCACATCTCCACTGCTGAGGCTGCTGCATGGAGCTTCAAGAGTTCTTAGACTGCTCAGACAGTCTAGGAACACTTCTCCCACTGAACACATATCCAGATGAACTGGATCAGCTTTCTGGGATCCCACAATCTCCCCAGGAGTGGATGTTCCCGTGGGGGCAGAGCGCAGGTTTCAGGACCTGCGCTGAGTGAGTGTGAGCAGCAGGGGGCGTTTCATCTGCAGCAGTCGGACTAATGTGTCAGAGTTTCTGTGTCACTAAAGTGTCTCTCTTTTACCTGGTAAATCACCATGGTAACTGATGCTGAACACCTCACCTGGTCAGCAGCAGGTGATGTTCAGCTCAGCATGTTCTCAGTGATGCAGACTCTGCTATGAGCAGCTCGTTCAGCCGCACCTAAAACCCCGAATGAAGCACAAACTGTGGCCGCATTGTGACGGAAATGTGTTGATGTTGTTCTGCTTGATGCTAACCTGCAGGAAACACACACACACACACACACACACACACACACACACACACACACACACACACACACACACGACACACACACTGTGTGATAAGCCCAGTGGAGCCTCATAAAGAAACAGATCCTGATTTTCTCTTCCAGCTGTCTCAGTGACAGTAGAAGAAGAAGAAGGTTATGGACCAACATCCACCTCCTGTTCTTCCTCCCTGCAGCCCACACCTGGACCACCTGCAAAGCTGCCCCTCCCCTGTCCGTTTACTAGAAGTCACATGACTGCATTACAGGAAGTGACAGACTGGCAGATGAAGTGTTCCTGTGTGGAATAGAGACTGTTACGGACCTGGCCGTAATGTCGTCTTTGTGTGGGTCTGTGTCCGAGTGTCTTTTTCCCGCAGGATTCGGGCCGAACTGAGCATGTTATGTGTGACTTTGCCTCAAGTGTATGTTTCTGTGTGTTTCCGGTGCGAAGCAGAAGGGGTGAGCTGCCAGTTTCTTTTGAAAAACCTTTTCTCCTGTTTTGTTAGTAGGGACTAAGGGATAGTGACTGTCATTTGTTTTTGTTTGGGTAGGGTTTAGTTAGTTTCCTTCCCCCTGGGTTAGCTGTTTTCTTGTTGTTTGGCGGCCCACCCCGGAGCCTACACTTTCACACATTTAATAAACTGTTACACTGTTGTGTCTGACCCGCTTGTGGTGTGTCGTGATTTTGGTGCTAAGGCGGAAGGAAGCCGCCTGTTCATCTTTTGATGTTGCGCTCTAGCCCCTAGACCTGGGCGTAACAGAAACAAACTGATGTTTCTCCTACTTTAGGAAGTTTGAGATCCAAACAGCACTGAGACCAAAGTGGAGAGCAGCTTCAGCTTTGGTCTGACTCACATTTTACATCTAGACTTTGATTTGGTTTAGAAAGATCCTGAAGTTAGACATCAGACACCAAACAGTTTGTTAGAGCTCTGAGAAATCTGAATCTGCTGTTTCCACTGAACGTGGCTCATAAAGAGCCGAGGGTCACCATCACACACTTTACACCTCAGAGTCACTGAGAGCTCAGAACATCAGAACAAACTGCAGCTCAGAGTTTCCCATGTTACACAGAGACGACTCAGAGGGAGCCTCCAATCCTCCATTTCTCTGAGGAAGCTTCCTCACTGAGCACTGAGGGTCCTGAGGATGAGACTCAGGTGGAGCTCAGGATGTATCCAGAGGAGAGCTGCATGATTCCAAAGTGAACTCTGAGGAGCAGCTGACCTGCACAGGAACATGACTTCCTGTCAGATGCTGTTACTGTGTTACTGGTCTGTGCCACGCTGCTCTGTAACAGCACACTGCAGCATTAATCCAACACACTAACAGGGATTCATTAACAGCTGCATGTTCACTCTGATTGGTTCAGACTGAGCAGAGACGAGTGGCTCTCTGTGTGCACTGCTGAGAAAAAGCAGCTCAGCTCAGTTCATTGGTGCTGTCTCAGTAACATCAGCATCACTGAGGAGCAGTCAGGAACACTCAGCGTGAGGACTGAGTGAAGAGTTTAGGACAGAGTTTTGGCTCTGCTCACAGCTCTGAGCTGAGGCCAGCCACACAGATCCTCCTGTCCACAAGCTTCAGTCCCAAACTGACTCTGAGCCTCTTCAGTCAATGCAGCAGCTGTTTCAGCTCACAGAAGGCTTCGTGCTGCTGCAGACGTCAGGAACTCTGGACCTAAATGTTCCTGACGTCTGGAAAACTCCAACCTTTGGAATGAAGGCAGATTTTTCACAGGCTGCTCTCCTTTAAATGACCTGCTGAAAACAACAGGGTCAGAACAACATGCACATTTTGTAGTCCACCTTCTGGATATTGTAGTTTCAACACAGCCGACATCCAAAGTCACACTGTTAGGAAAGGAGAAGAGTGCTCTTCCTAAGTCCTTATCACTTCTCCTACCCTCTTTAGGAGAAGGAGATAGGAGGAACTGTTGGAACGCAGCAGAGACTGAGACAGGAAGTGAGTCAAAGTTTGAAAAAGCATCAAGTTTGCACCGAGTCACAGTTTGATCATCATCAGAATCATTCTGATCTGTTTCCTTGAAGCTTTACTGAAGCAGACACGTTACTCAGAACTAAACCTTCTTCCAGCAGCGGCTGTTAAAGTCAAAGCCTCTGGAAGAGGATCAACCTGCTGAGCTGGGACTCTTCTTCTTCCTCTACAGTCCACAGAGACAAACACACTCAGAGACTCTGACAGGACAACAACAACAGTGTTGTGTTACACTCACCCTGCCTCAGTTCCTCTTTCCTCCTCCTGCTCTCTGAAGAAAATGGAGGCTCAGCTTTAACTCCTTTAACTCCTGTCTGCATACCCGCTCAGGTGTGCCCCTCCCCTCTACATTTACAAGAAACCAGGTGTGTCTCTTTCGCGCTCTCAAGAATCCAGCTGAACAGGTTCTCCTACATGTTCCTCTGGATCTTTATCTTTCTGTGGGTCATGTGACAGTCAGTTAAGGTAAACAAGCTTTCACGTGACCTCTGACCTTCCTGGGCTGTGTCCTGTCCCTCTGACTCCATCACAGGTCTCATACCCAGTAAGAAGCAGCAGTTAGTGGGAGCAGGAGCAGTAGGATACCTACTTGTAAGCCCATTTTACAGGCTCAATCCAAGCTGAATCCAAGCTGGGTGCCACCTGCTGGACAAAGTGGAAACTACTCTTCATTTACTCGGGCGGTCCTGGTGCATGGCATCAATCGCTCCAAAAAGGAAGGTTGTCCCACGCTCCCTTTTGAGATGATGGACGGGTTTGGATGAAGGCTCTGATCCACTGGAGTCTGACTGAATGAATCCTTGGCAGTGGCATCCTCACAGAGACAGAAACCAGGAGAGGACAAAACCATGGCAGCTCCATCATGCTGATGAGCACCAAAAGGACCTTCAGGTCTTTTTGGAATTAAAAAGCCTCAGAGAAAAGAAAGTGTGCAATCAAAGTGATTATTGAAAGAACGCTGAGACCAGACTGAAATCACCCTCATGGTTATGTAGCGGTGTGTTAAACATTTTTTTATGAATATTCACCAAAATACCTTTTTTCTGTCATGTTTACTTTGGGTTATAATCTCCTGCCTGCGCATTTTGGGTCTGTGAGTGTGTGTGTATGTGCGCTGCGTGATGACGCAGGTACGTGCGTGTGCGCTCCGGTCACAGAGCTTTCCAACATGGCCGGAGGTAGGTTGCTGTCATGTTGCTCTCTGATCGACGGAAGTTTGCTAAAGCCATTAATTGTAACTTCTGTATGATCACACCATTGTATTTTGTTTCATTTGCCATCCGACTCGTCCTGTGCGAGTTTTGCAGAGGTCTGAGTTTATTTGCAGTTATTTTCTTCAGGGTTCAGCTCGAGAGTATAAGGCTAATGCTAGCGCGCTAAATTAGCTTGGTCGCGAGCAGGGGAGATGTCTACTGTGTTTTAATGGCGCACATTTTCTCTCACCAGGAGAGCCAGGTCTGGCAGAGTGCATGATACACACGGCTCATGGGCTTCTTTATGCTTGTGTTACAGGTATGGAGGTATTTATTTGCTTTTGTGTAATAGAATAAGTTTGTACTGTAAAGGTTTATATTTGGTTGTCTGTTAAAAGGATTTTGATCACAAATTAGGGTTTTGTTTTTCTAAATTAATGTCAGAGTTATGTATTTTGTGTGTTATTTTTCTCTAAGTTGTATTCACAGTGACATGTATTTATTTTTATGTTTCTGGACTGTCTTGTAAATTTTTATTTGTTACATTATTATGTTATTCTGAGTTATTGAACGGACACAGAGCTTTCCAACATGGCCGGAGGAGAGCCAGGTCTGGCAGAATGCACGATACACACGGCTCATGGGCTTCTTTATGCTTGTGTTACAGTATGGAGGTGTGTCATCACTAAATGATCCTGAAATCCAGCTTTGACTCCCGCTTCATCATTGCACGCCAGAACACAACGCAAGTTTCAGCAGGCGTAACACACACATGGGTTACAGTTACATTTGGACATTTCTCAATGCAAAACTGCCAATCAAATGGATTTAGGGAAACTCGGCAGCTGAGGGCAGCTCATCAACTTTCAGCTGCAGCTGTGGAGGAAAGATGGCAACACAAACACACTGACAACACATTTGATGTTGCCATGCAACAGTTTTTGAGAGTTCACATTTGAGTCAGGTAATATGACACACACACACACACACACACACACACTGCAGCACTCAGCGTTTGATGAAAGGACCAAACTGCAGAGTGATTTCAGAACAGCTGCTATTTTTGTGGCAGCTCAGGAGATCCTGAGGAGCGGAAAGCACTCACAGAAAGAGAACACATGAAATCTCGGATCATCTGTTCTCCAACTTCAAAACAAAAAACTTCAGAAAATCAGAGACCTGCTCCTCTCTGCAAAGGACAGGGCCATTCAAACTGGGATTCCTGCAGTTCTGGTGATGCGAGCTGCATTTGGAGAAGCATTCAGCGAGTTCAGACATGAACAGAGAACTCTGTCCTTCACTGTCACAGCCCTGGACATGGAGCCATCCCTGCTGAACATTTCCACATTCACAGGATGAAGTCAGCCCCATCTAGAAACTGAACTGGTCACCGAGCAGAAAAAGACTTGTGGGTCTCCGAGGTCAAAGGCCTGACAGCAGATCTCCAAGAAGTGGCCTCACAGGCCGCTCTCCCTAAAGAGCACAAATGGAGTGATACTGAAAATCTCCCCAAAGCCCACAAACCTGTTCTGAAACATGCGATGCCATTCCCCCACACCAATATGAAGATGAAGAAGTGTGCATGTGGAGTCCTCTCCATCTTTAGCTCTACATACTTATACCAGCATGAAGTGGATGAAGTCCAAACATGGCTCCCAGCTCCCAAAGGACAGCCTGCAGTCCTGTGTGAAGGTCAAAGCCACATCAGAGAGAAGATGTGCAGAGATGTTCAGAAGTGCCATCAAACAGCTGAGAGCAGCATCATTTAATAGGCTGTTACTGCTCAGAGAAACATTTGTTTCAGACGCCGAGCTGATGGAGCTTTGTTTGGATGCTCAGCAGGTTGATTGGTGGGCGTGGCTGAGGACACAAACAGAAGAGGATGACAGCACACTGACATGGACTTCAGTCACAAACATTACTAATCTGATGGAGACTTTTGGATTGATTCATTTTACAAACATGGGAAGGACTCGAACAGGCCTGCATAGTTCATTTCAAAGCAGACACACAGTAGTAGTACAGATGCACACCACACTTGTGTTTGAGGCTTTCCTTTGTTAGAAGAGCTCCAAAGAGAAAAAGAGTCAAACTGATCAAACTTTAGAAGCTCTCTGATGTTTGGAGGCTGCAGCAAAATGGCTCTTTTCACAGTGAAGGCTGCAGACGGAGCTGGACGCTCATATCCAGCCCATGTTAGGACACAAATATGAGCTTCTTTAGGGCTAATTGCTAAAGTCAGTTACTCGTTAAGTCACGTGATTAACAGCAGCCACAGTTTCCCAATAAATATTCCCATTAGCTTCAAAGAAGCTCTATTCTGTATCTACTGGCTCCAGAGCTTCATTGAAGCTGGATCATGTGATCCTGCATGAGAAACCATGAGGGCGGAGCTTTATTGGGCCTGCTCTCCTCCCAGCACACCTGTCACCTGTGAGAGGAAGGTATAAAGCTGCAGGAACATTTCCATGATGGAAACACTGCCAGAGTCACAGAGAGATCACAGGTTGGGGAGCAGCAAAGGGAAGCACTGGGATCTGTTTTTAAGGAGGAATCATGCTGTGTTGCTTCCTCCTTAAGACCTGGAGCTGCATCAGCTGCTGCTTTGGAAACCTGTGTCCTAGAAGGAAGGTGGACTTTAGTGCTGCACCAACAACCGACATGAATGAACATGTCGTTCTCATGTTTGCTTTCACTCTTTCAGAGCTGGATTGGAAACTCCAAAAGCTCCTTGAAAGCTTCTTCTCAGCCCTCAAAGCCCAAACTTCAGCCACGAGAGCCGAGAGCATCGAGCTTCTTTGTAGGGACGTTCTCAGAAACAAATCTGAGCCACAAGACTTAATGTGAGCTGTGATCCTAAAAGCTTCGTTGGTGGATATGCTGGGCTGCTCCCATTAAGGCTTCAGAAGGATCGGGATGTTCAGGAGAGGATCTGGCATTTTCTTCTTCATCCACACAACTTGCACTCATCAGTGTGAGCCTGCTGTGTCCCTGAAAAGAAGCATTTCCATGTTGGACACATCATTGTCTCACAGATTGTGTGTGGATATCAGAGATGTTGTGTTAAGGATGTGGCACTATTCCTCACATTAGAGACAAGCTCCTCTGGAAGGCTCCTCTCCACGATCTCCTTCAAGTGTTTAGTTCATCGTCCTTCTAGTGACTGTGACGGCCCTTTGCAGTCATGGACACATTTGTCATGTTCATCCAACTGTTCACTCATTCACTTCAGTGTCTCACATTCCTGTTCTTGATGTTCTGATGAGATCATCAGACCAGTGATTTGTTCTGCTCATGTTCCAGAAGTGTTCCTTACAGATCAGTCAGATGCTGCACGATCCAACCTGCTGCCACGGGAGAGGGACCTTTGGAGCTCTGCTGGATCCTTTCTTCTCTTTGAATCCATCTTTAACATCACACTCAGGATTATTTTCTACATATGGAACTGTGGCTGTTCAGATGTTGGACTCATTCATAGTTCATGTGTTCCAAAAAGCAGGATTCATGGGTATCAATCAGTTTGTCTTCAGTCCACATTTCTGAGAAGGCACACCTGTGTGATGGTGGAAGGATGGTTGGGACCAAACTGTCATACAGATCAGGTCTGACAGCAGGAGCAGGTGGAGGCGGTGGGTGTTCATGTTAATGCTGATGACTCGTTATACTCCACCTTTAGCTCAGACTGCAGATCCTCCTTCCCACCTTACAACACTTCCTCACTCAGCGCCCACAATCTGTCACATGTGGCCCCGCCTCTCCTCCACACTCACACTCAGCACTGGTTCCCCTCAAGGCTGCGTGCTCAGTCCTCTGCTGTACGTCCTCTATACATATGACTGCACTCCAACTCACCCACCCTACACCATCAGCAAATATGTGGATGACACCACTGTGGTTGGGCTCATCTCAGATGGGGCTGAGACAGCATCCAGGACTGAGGCAGGAAAACTGTCCCATTGGTGCTCCGTGAACAACCTGACACAGAGAGGAGGAGGAGCTAGCTGAGGGATGGAGAGGAGAACAGGAGGAGAATAAATGGGCTGACCTCTCTGACTCAGGGACTGCTAGAAAGGTTTCAAACTCTGAGTTTCCTGCATTCCCAGAGATTCCTGTCATGAACTATAACACTGTGGGGAATTCCAATCAGAAACGTTCAGAGATAAAGAGAACACAGATCAGCTGAAAAAAGCTTTTTGGATTCTGTCAGATCTAAAGTTTGATGAATCCAGCTGAGCAGTGAGTCTGTATAGCTGCTGCTGGATAAAGAGCCTCCTGTCCACGTCTCTGTGCCTGCTGAGGAGGTCCTGCTGAGGAGGTCCAGCAGAGCGCCGGGACCGCCCCGCTCAGCCTCAATCACTGAGGATCATCCGGCAGGACGGGATGGATCTGTTAGGGAAGGATGGGAAATAAAAGGAACTGCTGGATGAGACTCAGAGGAAATCTAGTTCCTGCTGTAAAAAACTTTCCATCATGGCGGGATTGTGGCTGTTTTCAATGGTGGGAAAAGTCCTTGGATCTCTGGAGGAAACAGCTTTCTTCAGCTGTTTCAATCATATTATTGAGTCCTAACACACTGTACAGATAAAACAGGCCAACAGTATCTGAACCATCTCAGTGAGGTCCAAAACAAACTGCACACATTCATATTTCTGCTACTGAGCAGAAAAGACCTGATCTTTAACAATATCAGCATTCGTCCTGAGGACTGTTTCACTTTATTGGCATTAGATGCTGAGGTTTTGACCCTGAGGTCGTGACCCTGACAGGGCAGGTGTGTCACGTATGTCTGTCAGTGGCAAAGGAAAACTCTGCATGGCTAAACTGAACACATCCAACACATCTGTCCAGAGAGAAGAGGGATTTTAACACACACTTCATTTCCACCCTCAGCAACAATGTGCATTATATCCTATGGAGTTTGCTGAATGAGGCCAAAGGCCAGGAGTTCAATCAGCTGTTTATAGCAAAGGTGGTTTTGGGAGCTGATTTCAAGTCTGTGTGAGTCTGTTCTAGTTCACAGCTCTGCTTAATATGTTTTTCATTGTCCTTTGAGTAAAACTTAGTTCATTAAAATTCATTTGTATTTCATCACATTCACAGTGGCCACTGTCTGCAAACCATCTCCTTCATTGACACCACCAACTTACTTTAATTCCAATCAGCACATTAACTGATCATTAGTATCCACATTAAACATCAAGTAGTGTAGGCTCCGCCCACATAATTCAAGGACTCTGAACATCTCAAACACAAACACACCTCCACCTGCTGCAGTTCTCTCACTGAACCACTAGATGTCTTTATTATCTAAATGATTGATAAACAGTTGACCCCCAGCAGGGCTCAGATCACGTGTCCTCTTATTATGTGAAAAAGCAGAAAAAAATCTACCAGTGTGCAGATTTTCACTCTTTTTTCATGTGCTAAAATATTTTGACCTGATGGTATAAATGAAGCAGGTGAGACAGATAGTTGGGATCAATATTAATGTTCTGCTAATATATATTTATTGTTTCAAGTGAGCTGTCATGGGTAAACCAGACAACAAACCGCCAGCAACAAAGGAGCTCCAGCCACCAAGAGGAGTCACCCTGAAGATTCCCCAGAGGCTGCTTCTTCACATTCCAGCGAAGAGGTGGATATTTTGGAGTCCATAGACAAGAAATGGTCCAGTTTCGATGCTCGCCTTTCCATTCTGGAAATTCTTCACAAGGAGTTTCAGGCTCTCCGTGAGTCTGTAGAGTTTAGCCAGCAGCGAGTGGAAACACTTGCTGCAGACAATGCCATGCTCAAACAGTCGGTAAATTCCCTCACACAGGGAATGACCCGGCTTTCTGAGGAAAAGAAGAAGATAAAAGAAACCGTCATTGAGCTCCAGGCCCGCACCATGAGGAATAACCTCGGGTCATTGGGAATACCAGAGAAGGCTGAAGAAGACCTGGAGACAAAAGTGAAGAAATTTATTCAAACCTACCTGAAGCTCCCGGAGGACACAGTGAAGACCATCACCTTCGATTGTGTTCACCGCACAGGAGCCAAGCGACCCGGAGGACACAGACCCAGACCAATCTTTTCAAGCTAAAAGAGCTGGTGAACAGCTGCAGCTGGGAGCTGAAAGGAACGGACTTTAGCGTTAACGACCAGTTTCCCAAGTACAGGGATTGGA
>JAMQGT020008941.1:0-11660 GCA_024447675.2 Pterophyllum scalare | reverse complement strand
TTATGTGATTTACTTCGTTCAGTTACGTATTGCTTCACACCCATTTAGCTCCAAACAGTCTGTACAAACAATTCCAGTCTGATTTCCACCCCACAGCACAGAAACTGCTCTTCTCAAAATCAAATGACCTTCTCATGGCAGCTGATTCTGGCCTGCTCTCCCTCCTCATCCTCCTTGATCTGAGTGCAGCCTTTGACACCATCCTCCTCAATAGATTATCTTCTTTTGGCAGTTCATCCAGCTTGTGTTCTCAAGGCTCTGTCCTGGGCCCCTCCTCTTCATAACTTACCTCCTTCCCCTTGGCAATATCTTCTGCAAATTCAGTACCCATTTCCAATGCTTCGCAGATAAGACCCAGCCTGTCTCACCAGATGGCTTAATCAAGGGGGGACCCAAACGCAGACTTTCTAATGCAGACAGCATTAGAAATACAATTGTTACTTTATTTAACACACTGAGATCACACAATCATGGAATAGCTATAATGCTTTAAGCAGGGGCAAGATGAGTGCAGGCATCACTCAGCTCACGGGCAGATTAGAGGAACGACGTACAGCAGGTGAGTATGAATTCAGAAAACAGCAATTCAGTCCTGGGGAGGAAGTGGTGTGTGTTGCAGGCAGGCTGGGTAATCCACAAGGGAATTATTCAAACCTGGAGCGGGACAGCAAAAAAAGGCTGTGTGTGACGAAAAAACAAAAATAGCACACAAAATTCAAAACATAACATAAATCCAAAAACTGTTAGCTTGAGAAGGCTGGAGGCTAGGTTACCAAGCAGGTTGGCTTAACACTCTGGCAAAGACAGGAGGCTCGAGCTGGTCCTTAAAGGCCGGGGAATTAGTGATGAGCACCAGGTGTGATGGTCACCGAGAGACAACCTCCAGCTCTGCCCTACAGAGGAGGAGACCCAGCCGCCCAGCCTACAGGGAAAGAAAAAAGGAAAAAAACAGAGCCGCACCCAAACCACAACACCCCGAACCCTGACACAGCCTTACATATCCACCAGACCTAACTCTTCCCTCCCACCCTCCTCCATCACCACCTGCTTATCTGAAATCAAAGCCTGGTTAACCTCAAATTTTCTTAAATTACACATCAACAAAACTGACTTCCTTCTCGTCTGAAAAAAATTGACAGCTCCTCAGTTTTCCCCGCCACTCAGGTTAAGTGTCTGGGTGTGATCCTTGACAGCACCCTAACCTTTCACTTCCATATGAATAATATTACCCGGTCTGCATATTTCCATTTATGAAACATAAATCGCCTCCACCCCTTCCTCTCCCCGTATACTATCTCCATCCTTGTTCATAGTCTTATATTTGTCCTCCCTCACAAATCCCTCCAGAAGCTTCAAATGGTTCAAAACTCAGCCACTCGTGTTATTACCAAAACCCCCTCATTTCACCACAATACCCCAGTCCTACAGCTACTCTCTGACTGACATTTTTAACTCCTCCCTCATAAAGGCAGTTGTCCCCACCTGCCTAAAGACTGACGCCATCATCCCGGTCCCCAAGAGCTCCACAGTGACAGGCCTGAATGACTATCGGCCAGTAGCTCTCACCCCGATAGTCATGAAGTGCTTTGGGAGACTGGTTATGGCCCGTGGACCCACACCAATATGCATACCGGAAGAACTGGTTGACGATGCCATTTCCTCTGTGGTTCACACTGCCCTCACCCACTGGGAGTATAAGGACTCCTATGTCCATATGACCTATGTGGATGACACAGCAGTGGTCAGTTGCATCACTAACAATGATGTCCGGCTACATGCAGAAGGTGGAACACCTGAAGGGCTGGTGTAGAGAGAACAATCTCTGCATCAATGTGGCAAAAACAAAGAAGATAATTGAGGACTTCAGAAGGGTCAGACACCCCCACCCCCTGCATATTGGAGGATCTGCAGTGGAAATGGTCCCCAGCTACAGGTATGTTGGTATACACCCAAGTAATGACCTCACCTGGGGCAACAACACTTCCAGTCTGGTCAGCAAGGCACACCAGCACCTCTACTTCCTCAGGAGGCTGAGGCGAGCTGGACTCAGAAGCTCAGTCCTTTCCTCATTCTACAGATGTGTGGTGGAGAGCATCCTGGGCTCCTGCATCACTGTGCGGCACGAAAGCTGCAGCAGAGAAGAAAGCTCTGCAGAGGATGGTGAAGGCTGCACAGAGGACTGTTGGAGTCAGCTTCTCCACCACCACGGCCATGAACGACCACACTTTTGTTCCAACCCCCTCAGGTAGGAGGCCGAGGAGCATTAACAACAGGACCCCCAGACTAAGGAACAGTTTCTTCCCTTAAGTTGTAAGACTGCTGAACTCTGGTGGGGCTGTGTAGCTGTGCTGCTCTTGCACAACTCTGCACACACACTCATGCTGTGGTCATTTGCACATGTCACGCTGTGGCACCACGTCACTACCTTTACTCCATCTTAAACTGTTTTCTTTTTTTTATTGTTTACATTCATTATGTATGGATATATATGTACATGTGTATCTGTCTGTGTGTGTGTGTGTGTGTGTGTGTGTATACACACACACACACACACACGCTGATGGTTCTGTGGGAATCTTGTCCTTTGGCCATGGGGCCCCCTGCTGGGGCCACCCTCCTCCTCCTCCTCCTCCTCCTCCTCCTCCTCCTCTTGGGTTGGGCACATGGTTGTCATCAAGATACGTGGTCTCAGGACTGGAGTGCCCATGGGGGGGGGGGGGGTGCGGGCAGCTTGGGGTTCCTGGGTCTATCTCCTACCTCTGGCTATCTCTGGCTCTAGGGGTCATTGATGTGGCTTCTCACCCTCCTTACCAAGTACGTTTCATGACAAATATACACACACACATACACGCATGCACAATAATTTTGCTTGCTTCAGGTGCTGGACAGGACAGGTTTTAAATTTTATATATATATTTTTTCTATCAAACTTGCTCCACCATGTGTAGTAGCTATGTTTCAGCTAGTGAAAATACTTCTGCATGAAATGTTAACAAAACATTTGTGAACCACACGTCAAAACTTTTGTGAAGAAAGCGCCATCTCTTGGTGACACTTTGCAATTGAGGGAAAGGGGTGTGTTTGTGGTGGAAAGGAGATACACCCCAGGAGAAGGAGGGGGGGACTTCCAGTGGCTGGGAGCAGCTGTGTCTGTATCGGTACAAGGTGTTTGCACTCATATGCTCTGCTTGGTTTTCTCCAAACATGATGCTGATGCCGTCCATTATTACCAAACATCTTAAATTTGGTCTTGTCTGTCCAAAGGACATCATTCCAGAAGTCTTGTGGTTTGTTCAGATGCAGTTTTGCAAATGTAAACCATGCTACCATGTTCTTTGTAGAGAAAAGAGGCTTTTCCCTTCCAGAGAAGCCATACTTGTTCAAGTCTTTTTCTGATTGTACTGTTATGAATTTGAACATATTAACTGAGATGTAGCGCTTGAGTTTTTTGAAGTTTCACTGTGCACTGCATGGTCTGACCTTGGTGTATATTTGTTGGGATGTCCTCTCCTGGAAAAAGTATTGTGTTAACACACCTGAATGCTTCACACCAGCAAATTCCTGCTTTCACATGGCTGCAACTATGTGTTGCTGATCAAGCACACCCTTACTGCTTCCACAGGAATTCCTAAGGGTGTACTTAGTTTTTCATACACGACTAATGACATGGTGCAACATGTCATGTTGTTGTTCATCTGAGGTTATATTTACCTCATTTTTAAAACCTGCTAAGGACTAGATTATTTTTATTATGTCCTGATAAGTAAAACAGAACAAACATAAAACATATTACAATGCTTAAAAGGAATAATTACTTTAAATCAATCTCATTTCTAGAACTGTATGTAAGTGTGCAAAGCATAGCTAAAGACACTGAGTTTCCTGCTCACCTGGATGTTTGTTTGTGATGGTGGAAAAGACCTGAATGGACCTGAGACTTTGGTTCTTGATAGAGAGCGGATGGCCACGGCTGCTCTCCCTGGAGGAGCGATGGTATAGGGAAAAGGCTAGAGACTTTGTCTGACTGTCTGCATGGCATGACATGGATGAGGAGTGGTAGACCACAGCATCAGTGTTGAGTCCCACATCCTAAGAGGACAGATAAGTGGCTGAAAGCTGGCTTTAAAATTAGAGACGGGTTACTCAGTTCATTGTTATATTGTATTAATACAAACATGGCTTCATCAAAACTTTCCACATAAAGACAATGTAGATAATAGGAGAAGGCTAACAAAGGGTATAACAACAAGGCATGACAAAGAATTATCAACAGAAGTCCATGGGAAAATTTTATAAAAGCAAAGTTGACAGTAAAGACACAACTAACAGTCAAGCCAGGAAACATACAAAGCAACTGTGTTATTGCACCCACTCATACACACAGCTGAGGTTAACAACCATTTTTGTTGTGTGCTGACAGATATAGCTAATTGTTATTGTAGTAAAGATGCTGGTACAGTAACCCTCATTTCTTTATATATTGCTCCTAAGGAGCCAGACTTATAAATCATTTAAGCATCAAAAAGGCACCTGAACTAGTGTTGTGTTTACAAATAATAGACAACTTAGCAAAGAAACAATTTTAAAATGCATCTTTCTTTCTTTTCTTTTTTTTACAAGCTGCCTGTCGGAAAAGCATGCAATTATTAACGAGCTATTAGTTAAGCCATCCATCCATCCTCCCTCTGCTACTCTGCCCTGGGTCGTGGGGGCAGCAGTCTACGCAGAGCCGCCCAGAATTTACTTCTCTCCCTGGCCCCCTTCTTCAGCTTATCTGGGGGAATTCCAAGGCTTTCCCACACCATCCAAGAGATACTATCTCTCCCATGTGTCTTGGGCCTGCCCCGGTGCCTCCTCCTGGTAGGACATGCCCATTGAAGTAGTTTGGGCATCCTAATTAGATGCCCAAACTACTTCAACTATCTCATTCTTTCAGTTACTACTGAGAGTTCATGGCTATATTATTATCTTTATTTTACCAGGAAGTCCCATTGAGATTGCACTCTGTTTTACAAGGGAGACCTGGCCAAAATAGCAGCCATATAAACTCAAAAACATTTCAAAATACTGTAAATACAACTTAAAATACAAATCACAACAATTTACATTATAAAATATACAATATAAATACAATACAATATAAAATAGCCATGATATTAAAACATTAAAACATTAAGTGGCTTCTCTAGACAAACATCCACAATTGTCCTTCACTGCATTAATTATTATACATTTAAATTCACCAACAGATAGAGGCATACTTAAATTGAGGTCTTTATGTAAATTATTCCATGTCCAAGGTGCATAGTAAGAAAAAGCTGTTTCCTCCAGATCTGCTCTAACTCTAGGTACATCAAAAGAAAACCTTTTTGAAGAGCGTAGCTGGTAACTATTGGTACTAGGACACAGATGGGTATAGAGGTAAATCGGAGGTTTATATAAAATGGGTTTATAAAGGAAAATACACCAGTGCTGCTTTCTTTGAATTTAAACCCACTGAATCATAAAGAATACAGTGGTGAGTCAGAGACTTTGCATTTGTAACGATGTTGCTGTGGCAGTAGTAATGGTACTGTGCCCAATTCTAAAAGCAGACTGAAAGTCACTTAGAATATTATTATCAGATAAAATTCGCTCCACAACTCCACACAGGCCTCCACTAGGCCTGGGTTCGATTCCACCTTGGCCTCGCTCTCTCTTTGTTTGCATGTTATCCTGGTGTCTGCGTGGGTTTACTCTGGTGGTGTGAGTTTGCATGTTATCCTGTGTCTGCGTGGGTTTACTCTGTTTCCTCCCACAGTCCAAAGACATGCAGTTACTGGGGTTAGGTTAACTGGCCACTCTAAATTGCCCATAGGTGTGAATGGTTGTCTGTGTTGGCCCTGTGACACTCTGGCGACCTGTATAGGGTGTACCCTGCTTCTCGCCCCATGACAGCTGGGATAGGCTCCAGCCACCCCCACCCCCCCCAACCCTAAAAAGAATAAGTGGAGGAGAATGGATGGATGGAAATAGAAGTAATTGCTAAACTTAAATATTAAAAACTGGATACTTATTAAATTAATTGTATAAAACAGCAATCTCACCACCTCTTCTGTTTTGTAGGAGTGCAATATTCAAAACTATAATTAGTGCATGATGTTTCAATCAGCTCTGTGTTACCATTGTTGTCAAGCCAGGTTTCAGTTAGAAGCATAAAATCCAGTTTATTGCTAGTGATGATATTAAGTTTCAAGTTAATTTTCAGTCATATTTATACTATTTTAATATGTGCATTGAAGGACATATCCTGGTTAAAAATGACTCCAAGATTCCTTACAGTATTACTGGAGGCCAAGGTAAAGTATTTGGTTAGAACTGTGTTTCTAAGATTTATGGGGCCAAGTACAAGAACTTCAGTTTTATCTGAATTTATTAGCAAGAAATTGGAGGTCATCCAGGCCTTTATGTCTCAAAGACATTCTTGCATCCATCCATCCATCCATCCATCCAATCTTCTTCCGCTTATCTGAGACCAGGTCATGGGGGACAGCAGCCTAAGCAGAGAAGCCCAGACCTCCCTCTCCCCAGCCACCTCCTCCAGCTAATTCGGGTGGATCGGGCCAGCTGAGAAATATTATCTCTAAAGCATGTCCTGGGTCTGCCCCAGGGCCTCCTCCCGGTAGGACCTGCCCGGAACACCTCTGCCACTTGGCTAGGCCTAGAAATTCTGTCCATAAAAATTGTAAACAGAATCGGTGAAAAAGGGCAGCCCCGACAAAGTCCAACACCCACAGGAAACGAGTCTGACTTATTGCTGGCAATACAGTCCAATGGGCCAGACACCCCATACTCCCACAGTACCCCTCACAGGATACCCTGAGGGATGCGGTCGAATGCCTTCTCCAAGTCCACAAAAGCACATGTAGACTGGTCGGGCAAACTTGAATATCCTCCTCAAAATGATGTAAAGGTGGTCCAGCATTCCATGGATGAAAGGATGAAAACCACATTGTTCCTCTTGAATCTGAGGTTCAACTAATGGACGGATCCACCTTTCCAGCACCCTAGCATAGACCTTACTGGGGAGGTTGTGATTCCCGATAGTTGGAGTACACCCTCCTGTTTCCCTTCTTAAGAATGCGGACCACCACCCCGGTCTGCCAATCCAGTGGCAACCAGATATCCATGCAATGTTGCAGAGGTGTATCAACCAAGACAGCCCTACAACATCCATTCGGGAACTCGGGGTGAATCTCGTCCCACCCCAGGGGCCCTGCCACCAAGGAGTTGTTTAACCACCTCAGTGACCTCACCCACAGTGATGGGCGAGTCACCCCCCTCATCCCCACATTCTACTTCCACTTCAGAAGGCATGTCAGTGGGATTAAGGAGGTCCTCAAAGTATTCCTTCCAGCACCTGACTATAGCCTCAGTTGAAGTCAGCAGCGCCTCACCCACATTCCCCCTGCTGAGTTGCCTGACGGTTTGCCAGAATCACTTTCAGGCCATCTGAAAGTCTTTTTCCGTGGCTCCACTGAACTCCTACCACACCCGAGTTTTTTTTTTCGGCCACCACCCAAGCCACATTCTGCTTGGCCTGCTGGTACCTGTCAGCTGCCTCTGAAGTCCCACAGGATAACCAAGCTGGATAGAACTCCTTCAGCTTGGTGGCTCCCTTCACCTCCGGTAACCACCATCTGGTTCTGGGATTACCACCACAACAGGCACCAACCACCTTGCAGCCAAAGTTCTGAGCAGCAGCCTCAACAATGGAGGTGCAGTCCATTCTGACTCAATGTCCTCAGCCTCCTTCGGAATGCTGTTGAAGTTCTGCCGGAGGTGGGAGTTGAAGATCTCACTGACTGGGGCCTCTGCCAGGCATCCCCAGCGCACTCTCATAATACGTTTAGGTGGGCTGGGTCTGTCCAGCATCCCCCCCCCCACACCTGTTCCAATTCACCACCAGGTGTTGATCAGTCGACATCTCAGCTCCTCTCTTCAGCCAGGTGTCCAGAACATATGGCTGCAGAGCTGATGATACGATTACAAAATCAATCAACGACCTGTGACCTAGGGTCTCCCGGTGCCATGTGCACTTATGGTCATCCTTATGTTCGGACATGGTGTTCATTATGGACAAACTGTGGTTTGCACAGAAGACCAGTAACAATACACAATTCGGGTTCAGATCAGGCAGGCTCATCCTCCCAGTCACGCCTCTCCAGGTCTCACTTTCATTGCTCATGTGAGCATTGATGTCTCCCAGTAGGACGATGGAGTCACTGAATGGAGCACCCTCAAGCACCCCGCCCAGCGACTCCAAGAAGGGTGAGAACGCTGAACTGTAATTTGGGACATAAGTGCAAACAGTAGTCAGGAACTGTTCCTCAGCCCAAAAGTGCACGGATGCAGCATATTCATCTACTGGTGAAAGCTCCAACGTACAGGCAGCAAGCTGAGGGGATACAAGAATACCCACCCCACCTTGCCGCCTCTCACCAAGGGCAACTCCAGACTGGAAAAGAGTCCAGCGCTTCTTCAGGAGACTGGTTCCAGAGCCCAGGCCATATGTTGAGGTGAGCCCGACTATATCTAACCTCACTCACAGGCTTCTTCCTCACCAGAGGGGTGACATTCCATGTCCCAATAGCCAGTCTCGGAAGCCGTGGATTGGCCTGCCAGGGCCTCCACCCTTGGCCACCACCCAAAACATTCTTGCAGTTTAACTAATTGATGTGTGTCATCTGGCTTTTTAGATAGATAAAGTTGGGTATCATCTGCATAGTGATAAAAAGTTTATGCTATCCCTTTTAATAATGCTGTTTAAGGGAAGCATGTATAATGTAGAAAGAATTGGTCCTACCACAGAACCCTGTGAAACTCTATAATTAACCTTAGTGTGTGAAGAAGCACCGATTTACCTCTCAATGCTTTGCAAGGTTCCTGTAATCAGTCTTTATGAAATGTTCATTATGCCTCACTCTATTATGCCTCACACTGGATTCCAAAAACCATTCAGTTCACAGTCTACAAATTTTTATCAATCAACAACTTTCAATTACAAAAGAAAAGTCACTGAGCTTGAATTTTAGTGAAACTAGGGTTAGCATGGTAACATCAGCAAGCTCTTTTTTTTAATATACTTTCATCATCTACAATGCATCTGCAGTGGTTTCTATTGCCTGCATTTTGAGAACCACTGAACCACCGCTTTAAATTAAACATGCAGGAGAAGAGAGGACCAATTTGTTGGTGGACTCACCTTGTGTCTGAGTGTAGGAATAATTCTCTCATAGAACTCAGAATGGGGATGAGTCTCCTGGGATCAAACCAAACAAGTTATAATTAATGCTTCACATTTCTAAACAAGCAAAAACTATAGTGCACATAAGCATATACACCACAGCAGTGCATCATAGTTAAGCAGCAGCTGGCCAAAAGACTACATTTGAAAGAAACAGGTGTTCAACAGTCCACAGACTGTATAAAAATTGAGGAACTTCATGATTGCTGCTACTGTGTCTAGAAGATCATACCAAGAGGTAAAAATGGACCCAAGGGTAATAGAAAAGCATCTGCAGGTAGCTCTCTATGCCTCACACTTCCTGTTACAGCTGTGTGCTGTATCGTTACTGTTATGTGGTGGTACCCCCCCAACCCACTACAGTGAGAAAAACACTGAATAACAATTGTATAGTGGAAGAACACCAAAAACCACAGCTCTAGGACCAGTGATGTCAGCAACACAATACTCTAATTCGACTACCTTTTTTTCTGTAACGAGTAATCTAATGCATTACTATTTGCAGTCCAGTAATCAGATTAAAGTTACTTATTCAAGTCACCGTGAGTTACTATTTTTGTCATTTTCCTCAGTACAAAGATATATTTTTGATTTCTTCTTGCATCTTGGGGAGTGACGTCTGGCCGATGCGACAATTCAGTCCCGTTTCAGCATGAGGACAATAATAGCACAGTGACACAAATATAAACAATGAGAGAGGAGAGAGATGTGCATTTTCTAGCTGAAATAGAGGCACTATCATGAGTGTGTGTCAGTTAAAGGTGACAATATCAAGGTTGGTTGTGCACTCTGTGCTGGCGACAAAGAGCTATCTAGCTTCAAAAACATCTGGAGTCATGGCGCTGTCACACTTACAGAGCGAGACTCACCAGGTGGAGTTGCAGCTAATGTAGGAGGCCCCCCCAGCACTCAAACAACAAAAGCTGGACTTCAGTACAAAACCAGTAAGTGGGGGAGAGCTGAAGAAGTTGATCAGACAGCATTTAGTAGAGGAAATGCTGCCCTTAAACACGGCTGACTCGCCGTCGTTTCATGGTTGTCATTTTTACTTTGGGGGGTGCTGCCGGTGTTGTGCCAAAAAAGTGATCGTCTACCAAAAAGTGATTCAGATGTTTCTGTGTAATGTATAATGTCTTTGCTTATATTGGTAAATAGAGTGCAGTCAGCATGATTTATGAAGGGCTTATATATATATAAAATTAAGAAATGAAGAAAAACCTGTTTTTGCAAGAATCTTTAGGAGTCTGTGCTATTGTACCTACATTATAATCAATCCAGTGTTTGTGGCCACTTCAAATATCTTTATAGAACTGTGATGTTATATTTGTTTTGATTTCTGCAGCCCTCTGAGCCAGATTTCTGTTTAAAAAGACATTTTTAATGTCAATGACAGTTTTTACCTTGATTAAAAAAACAGGTATATAAAAATCACTTTGCCAAAAACTGAGTGCAGCTTCTACCTTGTGATAGAAATGCTGTTTCTCTCTAAAAATGACCTGATATCATTCATGAGAGAGAGTTTGACACATGTTTCACAGATTATAGGTCAACAAGTCATTTACAGCTGTTTAAATACAGACAATCACTTTGTGGCACAACACCGGCAGCTGTTGAATGTAACTAATAAAGTAACTTGTAATCTAACTTAGTTACTTCTAAAATCAAATAATCAATAAAGTAACTAAGTTACTTTTTTAAAAGGAGTAATCAGTAATCAGATTACTTTTTCAACGTAACTATGCCATCACTGTCTAGGACAATATTCTGTAGACAGATGAGACCAAAGATGTACTTGTTTTTGTATTTTTTTGGGATGAGACCCAAAAATACAAATGAGCTGAAGGCCACGATCAAGGCAAGCTGGGCTTCAATAACACCACATGCTGTAAATTCATGTTAAAAGAGCCCCAGCCAAGTACTGCATGTATAAATGAAAAAAATCTTTCAGATGCTGGACACAAAGTTTTAAAACACTCTTTGGTTCTGTGGCAAACTAAAGAAGGTTTGGCACCCAGATAACTGTACTGGATGTGTTTGTGTGACAGTATATCTAGCAATACGGATTCAAAAATTTCACACAAACCTTGATAAGCATTTCTAGTTCCATCCTCAGGCTCATCACTTCCAGAGTTACAGCAGCAACTCTGCCCACATCAGGATCTGTGACATCATCAGGGAAGCTGAGTCCATCTGGTTGCTGATTAGAATAACCATAGAGACAGAGTACCGCTCGTCCTCCCTGGGATGTAAGTTAAAAAACACGGTGGATTGTGAACTAAATGTTGGTAGTTATGTTAAATGTTACTATTCATCATTAATTGAAGAAAATAAGAACAACCCCAGGTTTGTTTTCAGCACTGTAGCCAGGCTGACA
>JAMQGT020008940.1:0-17387 GCA_024447675.2 Pterophyllum scalare | reverse complement strand
CTTCAAGCAGAAGTGATTGTTGTGCTCAACTGTCAGCTTGTAAGATGTTGTGAGGCCTAGGCTGAGAGCAGTTTATTTATACGTGTTTTACCCACGCCTTCGCCACGCTCACCAATTACAAAGAAACCCCAAATGCAGCTACTGCGAGATAAGACTACATGAAGTTGTGGTAACTGAGCAGCGTCATAAAAAAAGAAACTGTTTCTCTGAAATGAGTCTAAGCAGTGGGTTGCATTACAAAAGAAAAAAATTAAGAACCTCATTTACTCAAAGTGGTCTAAAAGTGGTTAATTGGAATTTTTTTTTTTTAAATTACAGAATTGTCAGGGCTTATATTTTTGCTTTCCAATGACTGTGTATTTTGTAGAGTGGAAAATGATGTAACAAAGTATGACAGTAAAGATTTTCAGTGCATTTCATTCATGAAGATCTGATGTTTGAATTTACTCACGTTTTTGAGCATATGTTATCTGTAATCTGCAATTTTGCCTCAATGTCTCAATGTTATGTTCAAGAAACCAGTTTGAAATAATCTGAGCAATGTGACCTGGTGCATTAACCTGCTGGAGGCAGCCATCAGAAAATTTCTACACTGTCATCACAGGGATGGACATAATCAGCAACAATATCGAATTAGGCTTTTATGTTTAACAATACTCAGTTGGTACTAAGGGGCCCAAACTGTGCCAAGAAAATCTCACTCACACCATTGCACCATCACCACCAGCAGCAGTCTTTACTGTTTATACAAAGCAGGATAGATCCTGTAGATATGTTGCTATAGATCCTGTTTCATGTCATTTATGCCAAATTCTGAACCTACCATCTGAATGTCGCAGCAGAAATGGAGTATCATCAGACCAGGCAACAGTTGTCCAATTTTGGTGAGCCCATGTGAACTGTAGCCTCAGTTTCCTGCTCATAGTTGTCAGGAGTGGCACCTGGTGTGGTCATCTGCTGCTGTAGCCCATCTGATTCAAGGTTCAACATGTTGTTGCAGCTGAATAGGTGTACCTAATAAAACAGCTTGATTTTATATACATACTGTTACAATGGTGGATGCTCATATTAATCATGGCCTAAGTTTCAACTAATGAGGTCAGTTTATGTACAAGTAATCCCAAAAGCTTCCAACCACTCTGAATGCTCAGTTTGTCAGGTTTTTTTGTTTTTTCAGTGCCGTGTGATGAGTACAGCAAACGCAGTTCTAACCTACTGTTTGACAGGAACAGCCAATCAGAAGAAAGCTGTCTTAAAAGGAGTGCAGCCTTGAAGAAAAATGCTTGTTTCAGACAGTGTGTGGACTGCAGACCTGCAGCATGAATCATGCAAAGTTACTCTAATAGAGACTTAAAATTAAAAGAATTAAAATACTGAGCTGGGATTGACCAAAACAAGGCAATGAAAGGACTGGATGACAAAAGACAGCTTGTCAAAAGTACAGCATTATTAAAATTTAATATTAAAACAAATCAGATCAAAATGTCTGCTAAAGCTGACTTTCAGCATAAAGCACAAAGCATTTCCATGTAAACACCACTTGTGTGCTAAAATGATTTGTTAATACTTGTTTCAATGCAGTGTGAGAGAATTATAACAAGCAAATATATAAAAATAACTCCAACTTAACTTCTTTTATATAAGAAATAAATATGCAGCTGTACAATAACATGTAGTTGCTACCTTAACTGTTTAATGACGGCTACAGATACATTTTTACCTTTGCAGTTTAAACATAGCTCAACCAAAAAAAAAAATTTTTTAAATGTACTGAATGTAGTTGATATTAAATAACAATCGACTGCATCAAAAAGTTTCATTAATAATTTACTAAACTATAAATTAAACTACAACATGAAATAAATATCCAATGTTCCATGTGAGAACCAGAATTATGAGAAACACTTGAAAACGTTACCACAAGTCAGACAGTTCACAGATCTGAGAGATATTCAGGCATTTTGTTTTTATTTTCCCTGGAAGTTTCTCCAGCGAATACAGTCCCCCAGGTTTGTCAGCAAAACCAGTATTGGCTTTTCTTCTGATGTAGCATTCAAGTTCTTCAGTTCTTCTTTGCAGTTCACCTGAAAGTGAAGAAATCCACTGGGTTCAGTAGGATATCAGTCACAGTTCTGCAGATGCAGCGGGTGAGGTTTGTACATATTTATAATGCAGAGTTGACATTTTCATTTGGTAAACCTGCCAATAAGATATCTTACCTGCGTTTCATTAAAAAATATGTCCAAGTTTCTCACAATCTTTTTATCCTCACTTCTGTGATGCTTGTTCAGGATGTCATGGACTTTGCAGAAGAACTTATTCTGTATGGAACATGACAAAGATACAGATTTACATGTAAAATCATACAAAGTGGGGACTATTTTTTATTGCAATTTGTCAGAAAATAAAATGTAATTCAATAAAACTGAATGGACTTCAAGTAACACGGTTTCAAAGATGTGTCTTCTCACCCCACATCCATTGTTAGCCAGTTCGGTCACATCCTCCACAAAGTAGTTCTGGCATATTTAAGAGAAAAAATATTTGTCACCTAACCATTTTAACACACTTTAAAGGGTTTAACAAGGCACCAAAAATGTTACAAAGATTTCAAGCTAAGAGTCAAGAAAAGAGTCGTGCTTATGAGATGAGCCCTTACCTCATGCAGAGATTTATTGTATTTCTCAGTCAGGTCAAGGATATGTCTAAGGTTGAGATTACGGACAGGACTTGCAGCACATGGACAGATCAGCACGGCCGCGAAAGACACCAGCACAAACACCACCATCTCCATACTTGTTGTTTGTAGGCTGAAAACTTCCAGAAGAAGCGTCTTCAAACAGAAGCCCTTGAAGTGGTTGTTTTGCTTCGTTGTCAGCTTGCAGTTTGTTGTGAGGTCGACGGATTATTTATACTTGCTGTGCCCACGCCCTCACCACGTCCACCAATTACACACAAAATTTTTTTTTTTTTTTTTTAAAGTGTAGTGATTGTGTGACAAGGTTCATGATTAAGTTGTGGTTATGATAAAGGAGCTGTGTTTCTCTGAAATAAACTTGTAAGAATTAAATCATCTTAATTTGATTTCTGATGTGATTTTAAACAGGCTGATGGGTTTGATTTCCACTCAGTGTTGTTACATCATTTTGTTCTCAGCAAATGACGAGTTAAGACTTTCAAGTTGAATATTTCATTCATCATGATCTGATGTAGGATGTAAATGTTCCTTTAGTTTTTGTTTTTGAGAAGTACATGAATTGCAATCTGCAATTTTGACCTGCGTTTTTTTAAGCAAAGCACGTGCTCCTGCCAGGAAGTCCTCTGGTCACTCTGTAAAGACTATGAGTGACAGCAGAATTTCAATAACTACATAGAAAAGTTTTGACTTTTTTCAGCAGTTTTATTTTCCAAACAAGTAACTCCAAAATGTTTTATAGTTTTCATTTCTATAAATAGAAATACACATCACTGTTTCACTCAGGCTGGATTCCAGCATCACATCAATGCAGTTCAAGCTAAGGATTAGGATCAAACGCTTCAGTGTCAGTTTGTCTTTAAATGTTTATTTCTGATGTTAAACAAAATCCTTTTTACTTTGGTTTTGCAGGCGCTTGTTCCACCAGCTTTTTGAGAATAACTGAGCATATAATAGATTTAAGGTTACTGAAGAGTGGCTTCAAAAGCAAACATTGTAAACAAAACAGTTAATGAACAAATGTTGTGAAAATGGGTTTTCTTCACGCCTACTGAAAAATATAACTGAACGTGGCGTTCACCCAGACAAAATCAAAGCAAGAAGATAAAGCATTAGTTTACATTTCCAAAGGAGTTTTTAGAATCACTTCACTGTTCAGTGAAGATAGGATGAGAGGGAGGTGATGCTGCACTTGGTGATTTCAGAGTTCTGGTCCTGGTTCTTACGGATACGATAGAAGTGTTCAATGTAGCTGGACCGCCCAAGCAGCTCTACAAAGTCCTCGTCATGGGTGATGATCAGCAACTGGAAGTTGCGCTGGCAAGAGCGATTCTTAATGATTCTGAAGAGGGGAGCAGGACATAAAGCGTTACATGAAATCTATAAAGAGTTCCCACTGTGGCTGCCAAGGAATGCAACTAAGAGTTTAATGTTTGGCATGCCAGGTAATCCTAGTTGATAGGAATTTATCCTTCATATACCTTGTGTGTCTATGAACCTCAAATTGCACTGTCTGTAAAGACAAAATAAATAAAAAGTGAATTCTGTCAAAAACCTCAAAATACTTCAAATTTGAAACCAGAATGAACAAATGCCAACCTTTAGCATCTTGTAACACTGCTTTGAGCATTGTGTAAGTCCATCTTATCCCCAATATCTATAGCAACATATCTACATCAAAGGGGCCTTTTCTTTGGTGCATAGTTAACTTGAGTTTAATAATGGCGTTTAAGCCAAAACGAGGTTACAGTCATGATGAGGCGGTCTATAAACCAGACCAAGTATGATAGACAGTGATTGACTGTGCACTTTGATCTTTGCTGTTTAAAGATTAAGACTCGGTTTTAAGGCTAAAGGTAGAAGTTGGGGTTACTGTTAGGGACTACTCCATCCTATTAATGAGGGTCTTCACAAGTATAGCAGTAAGAAAAGTGCATCAGTGTGTACGCACTCTACAAGGGCATGTGCTAGTGACTCGATGTTCTCTCGGTCCAGGTTGGTGGTGGGCTCATCCAAGGCTAGAATCCCGCAGTTCAGACAGAACGTCTCAGCCAGAGCTAGACGGATTATCAGTGATGCCAATACCTGGACACACATAACCACATTTTTAAAAAGGAAGCAACAAATGGATCAAACAGAACAACCACATGTTGTTTGAGTCTTTGGGAAATTTTGCTATTTTACTGCACATCACATGTACGTTTTCATGTGATGTAGTCACTTAAACAGAAAAAAAAAATGCTTTTATGTCACCTTCTGGCCGGCACTGCAGCGTCCTCTCATATCCAGAGCGGTCTCTCCTTTAATCATAACTACTCTGTAGTTGTAAACCCTCCGCCTCACTCCAGCAGATGAATTCTCATCCACATCAGACCTGATCTCGACATACTCAATATCTGGAAAGAGAAGAAGAGGAAAAGACAAAACACAATGAGGGAGGAAACTATTTTTATGAAAATGCTTCAAAATGTTTTTTTTCTCGCTCTCTCTTTTTTTTTACGTGAGACACACCTTGACCCCTGTAGGTGCTGCGCCACAGGTCTCTGATGATCTTATTGATTTCATCCATCTTCATACTGTGGAATTTCATGATGGTTCTGTAGGAAAAAATTAAAATCAAAATATAAAGGATAAACTCAATAACAAAAAAAAATTATGTTTACCTATGAAAATAATAGCTAAATGTGAATTTCTGTTAAATGTGCACTTCTGTCTCCTGTAGACAGCAGCAGATACATCTATACATCTTTGACAATTTATCACAGATGTATTATCAGAAACAAACTGCATGTAATTGCCAACTTGTATTACAGACTGACTCCGTCTTATGGCAGCATTTATGGCAGGTTTTAGTGACAGTGTTGGCATACTTGACAATCTCATTTAGTCACAGTAACTTTTAGCTCATTTGATAAAATGTTTATTAACAAAGTTTAACTTTGAGGAAATAATTTGTAGTTGCGAAAAGGCGATAAATCATGTGTGTTACTGCAATACTCAGAATATCGCAAAATGTTAAAAATCTCAATAATCAAGTACTGTGAGTGAAGTATTGTGATAACATCATATTCATGGCGTGTCTGGTGATTCCCACCTCTCTTCATTACTAAATATTAAATTCTCTCTTTTAATATTCAAAAACATCTCAACAGGTCACTTTAATAAAACTGTATATAATTCCTGTGTGTGCGTGCATCTCCTAATATTTTTCTCACAATTCACTATGAGCACATCAGAAGACCCCTATGGAAACGGCAACAAGGGGACTGTTTACCCTGCCCAGGATAGGGTTACTGGGGCCCCGCCCTGGAGCCAGGCCTGGGGAGGGGGCTCAAGGGAGAGCGTCGGTTGGTCATTCATTAGCCCATGGTGCACGGCTGGGTGCAGCCCGAAGAGATGACATGGGCCCGCCCTCCTGTAGGCCCACCACCCGCAGGAGGTGCCGTAGGGGTCGGACGGAGGCCCTGGTGGACCGATCCCCGGTTATCGAGACTGGCTATTGGGACATGGAAGTTCACCTATCTGGTGGGGAAGGAGCCTGAGCTAGTGTGTGAGGTTGAGAGATACCAGCTAGATATAGTCGGGCTCACCTAAACACATGACCTGGTATCTGACACCAGTCCCCTAACAACTCCAGACAGAATGCAATCAGTTTTCTCCTACTAACAGTGTGTCCAGAGATCATTTTTAGATGATGCTGCAGATCTCCACAGCAACCTTCCCAAACAACAACAATTGAAGAAGGAAGAGCAAAGGCAAGCTGGGGTGGGTATTCTTGTATCCCCCAGGCTTGCTGCCTGTACGTCTGAGTTTTCACTGGTAGAAGAGAGGGTTGCTTCCCTGCGCCTTCGGGCCGGGGAACGGGATCTGACTGTTGTTTGTGCTTATGCGCTGAATGACAGTTCAGAGTACCCACCCTTTTTGGAGTCGCTGGGCGGGGTGCTCGAGGGTGCTCCATCTGGTGACTCCATCGTCCTGTTGGGGGACTTCAACGCTCATGTAGGCAATGACAGTGAGACCTGGAGGGGCGTAATTGGGGGAACAGCCTGCCCGATCCGAACCCAAATGGTGTCTTGTTATTGGACTTCTGCACAAACCACAGTTTGTCCATAACGAACACCATGTTCAAACATAAGGATGTCCATAAGTGCACGTGGCACCGGGACACCCTAAGTCGCAGGTCGATGATCAATTTTGTAATCGTATCACCAGATCTGCAGCTGTATGTTTTGGACAGTGGGGTGAAGAGAGGAGCTGAGCTGTCAACTTATCACCATCTGGTGGTGAGTTGGATCAGGTGGTGGGGGAGGAAGCTGCACAGACCCAATGCACCTAAACGTGTTGCGAGGGTGTGCTGGGAACGCCTGGCAGAAGCCCAAGTCCGTGAGATCTTCAACTCACTGAGGACATTGAGTCAGAATGGACCATGTTCCGCACCTCCATTGTTGAGGCTGCTGCTCAGAGCTGTGGCTGCAAGGTTGTTGGGGCCTGTCGTGGTGGTAATCCCTCAAACCAGATGGTGGTGACCCGGAGGTGAAGGGAGCCATCCCGAGTCTTATCGGGCTTGGTTAGCCTGTGGGACACCAGAGGCAGCTGACGGGTACTGACAGGCCAAGCGAAAAGCAGTTTGGCCAGTGAACGAAGCAAAAACTCGTGTGTGGGAGGAGTTCAGTGAGGCCATGGAAAAAGACTTTCGGACGGCATTGAAGCAATTCTGGCAAACTGTCAGGTGGCTCAGGAGGGGAAAACCGTGCTCTACTCACACGGTCTATAGTGCGAGTGGAGTGCTGCTGACTTCAACTGAGTCAGGTGGTGGAAAGAATCCTTAGAGAACCTCCCTAATCCCACTGACGCACCTTCTGTAGTGGAAGCAGTCTGGGGATGACTCGCCCATCACTGGGGCTGAGGTCACTAAGGTGGTTAAACAACTCTTTGGTGGCAGGGCCCCTGGGGTGGACAAGATTTGCCCTGAGTTCCTGAAGGCCCTGGATGCTGTAGGGCTGTCTTGGTTGACACACCTCTGCAACATCGCGTCGAGATCTGGGGTGGTGCCATTGGACTGGCAGACCGGCGTGGTGGTCCCCATCTTCAAGAAGGGAGACCGGAGGGTGTGCTCTAACTTTTGGGGAATCACACTCCTCAGCCTCCCCAGTAAGGTCTATGGTGCTGGAAAGGAGGGTCCGTCCATTGGTCGAACCCCGGATTCAAGAGGAACAATGCGGTTTTCGTCCTGGTCATGGAATGCTGACCTTCATCCTCTCGAGGGTGTTCCAAGTGTGCGTGGGAGTTTGCCCAACCAATCAATGTGTGCTTCGTGGACTAGGAGAAGGCATTCGACCACATCCCTCAGGGTGTCCTGTGGGAGTATGGGGTGTCTGGACTGTTATTACGGGCCATTCTGTCCCTGTACAACCGCAGTAAAAGGATGGTCCATATTGCCGGCAATAGTCGGACTAGTTTCCTGTGGGTGTTGGACTCTGCCAGGGCTGCCCTTTGTCACTGATTCTGTTCATAATTTTAATAGACAGAATTTCTAGGTGTAGCCATGTGGCAGAAGGCTTCTGCCTTAATGGCCTTAGATTCTTGTCTCTGCTTTTTGCGGATGATGTGGTCCTGCTGGCTTCATCAGGTGGTGGCCTCCAGCTTGTATCAGAATTAGCACCTCTAAGTCTGAGGTCATGGTCCTCAGCCAGAAAGGGGTGGAGTGCCCTCTCCAGCTCAGGGCTGAGTTCCTGCCCCAGGTGGAGGAGTTCAAGTATCTCGGGGTCTTATTCACGAGTGATGGGAGAGCGGAACGGGAGATCAACAGACGGATCAGGGCTGTGTCTGCAGTGATGTGGATGCTGCACCAGTCTGTCGCGGTGAAAAGGGAGCTGAGCGTAAAAGCGAAGCTGTCGATTTACCGGTCAATCAACATCCCTACCCTCACCTATGGCCAAGAGCTTTGGGTAGTGAGTGAAAGAATAAGATCGCGAATACAAACGGCAGAAATGAGCTTCCTCTGAAGGGTGGCTGGCCTCTCCCTTAGAGATAGAGTGAGGAGTGCGGCCATTCAGGAGCGGCTCAGAGTAGAGTCGCTGCTCCTCCAGGTCGAGAGGAGCCAGTTGAGGTGGCTCCGGCATCTGATTAGGATGCCTCCCTGGGCGCCTCTTGGGTGAGGTGTTCCGGGCATGTCCTACCGGGAGGAGGCCCCGGGGTAGACCCAGGACATGCTGGAGACCCCAAGGCTGGCCTGGGTATGCCTTGGGGTCTCTCTGGATGAGCTGGTGGAGGTGGCTGGGGAGAGGGAAGTCTGGGCTTCTTTGCTTGGGCTGCTGCCCCTGCGACCTGGCCCCGGATAAGCAGAAGAAAATGGATGGATGGATTCACTATGAGAACATCTCCTTCAGATGAAGGAGCAACAGAGTGGACACAAACATAAAACCCAAATACACACAAAATTCTAATTTTCAAAAGAGAACATGTGATGATGACACCAAAGGGCAAATAATTTATCTCAAAGTGCAACAAGTGAATAGCCATCATAAAGTGTTGCATAGGTTGAATTATTTTTCTATTGCACATTTCTAAACAGAAACCAAATTCTGATCATTTGACTATAAAATAAAAAGAGCAGCAATTTTTCTTTTGGCAATAAATGCATCTATCATATAGACAGGATATGAATTGATAAATAAGATATAAGCACAACTGGATTTTTTTCACTTTCCTGAATACCAAGAAACTTTTGGTCTGTAATCTAGCAAACTGATGCGAAACATGAAATGTGGTAAGCAAAAAACTAGTGATAACAGTACAACTACCAATGCTTCTTCCGAATACCATATATAGTGAAATGAACCATGTTGAACAGACGTTGGAGGGGTGGATATGTGCTCTACTTACTGACTTCTATTATGCAAGGAATGGTAGTGTAATATTTATGCCTTTAAAAAGTAATCCCATCTTGAGTTTTATTATCTCCTAATATAATAACGCAGCATTATTAATATAATAAAATAATTTTATTATGAGGATTCTGCATTAAAGTTAAGTAACACTTATTCATTTTATGCTATTTCTGGTAATCAGAGGATCATCTACTAATGTCTTTAAAATATAAAAGAAGAGGGGAGGGTGCAATATCATCCATCTTGCTGTGCGTGCACAATGGATGTAAAAGCTTTAAAAGGCTTTAGCAGTTTGAGTGAATGAAATCAAACTTTATTTATATAGCACCTTTCACAGATAAAATCACAAAGTGCTTTATAATGTGCAAGTAAAATAAATACAAATAGCTGATAAAAACAATAAGTGAAACATTTAACTAAAAGCTTGTCTGAATAAAAGTGTCTTAAGCTGCTTTTTAAAAGAATCAACAGAATTGGCCATACAGAGAGACAGGGCTAGGGCATTCCACAGTCTGTGGGCTACTACCTGAAAGGACAGGTCACCCCGAGTTTTACACCGGGTCTTAGGGACCCTCACGAGGTTCTGGCTTGAGGACCAAAGAATGAGGCCTGAAGAAAAAGGGTTCAACATTTCGGTGATGTATTGGGGGGCCTATCCATTAAAAGCTTTAAAAGTCAAGACTAAAATTTTAAATACAATTCTAAATTTGACAGGTAACTAATGTAGAGAGGATAAAACCAGTGTGATATGTGCCCTTTGGTTGATTCCTGTCAAAAGCTTCGCTGCAGCATTCTGGACCAGCTGGAGACGAGTGACAGCAGATTTATTAAAACAAGTAAAAAGAGAAATACAATAATCTAAAGCGTGAATAATCATCTCAAGGTCAAATTTGGATAACATTGCCCTCAACTTAGAAATATCCCTCAAATGATAAATGCAACTTTTTTACCAGATGTCTTGAATGTATGTCCAGAGACAGAAGGTTTCTAAGGCTGGGCTGGGAGGAGGAGCCCAGAGAACTGAGGTGTTATTTGATCTAAGAAACTTTCTGTTCAGGAGCAATGATGAGGGTTTCAGTCTTACTAGAATGTAACTGAAGGCAGTTGTTAGCTAGCCAGTCCTTAATACAAGAGAGACAGTTGAATAAGTCATCAAGCTTGTGTAATTCTGAATCATTGAAGAAACAGTACAGTTGAATGTCATCAGTATACAAATGGTAAGACACCTTATTAAAGCTACTGATAATCTTACCAAGGGGGCTGATGTATAAGAGGAACAAAACGGGGCCTAGGACTGAACCCTGAGGAACACCATGCAGGAAGGGAGTGACATTGGAGGTTATGTTTTTTGCAAACATGGAAAAGGTTCTGTTGCTCAGATAGGAGGAAAACCACATAAGAACAGTTCCAGAAATTCCTATCTCATTCTGCAATCGATGTAACAAATCTAATAGAACAATACAGTGCACTGACCAGAGTCTGCAGCCATCAATATATCATTTGAGACTTTTAACAAGGCAGTCTCAGTAGAGTGCATCTTGTGAAAACCAGACTGAAACTTATCAAGAATATTATTATTATTAGATGCAGCACAACACAGAGATTTGCTGAGAGAGTATGAAATGGTATACTGCACCCTCATTGGTAATCATTTTAAAAAGGTTTAAAGGTCACCTGTGGTTTCTTCACCGAAAGTTGCAGAATCGCATTGTCATTCTACGGAAGCTGCTAGTCGCTTCCTTTGTTGTTCTTTACATTCACAAATCTACAGATCCTCTTCTCTGTGACCCAGTAAACCTGGAACCTGTTCGAGTTACCTTCCTTTTCCCAGTTATTAAAAAACCACACGGAATATATTCAAAACTGAATAAATCTTATTTTAAAAATATGAAGTGAAAGTAAGTTGAATAAATCTGATTTTCCTTTTTAATAGAAGTAAACAGGGCTTGAATTATTAACCTGAATGATGCTCTTGCACCAGTTTTTATAAAGTAAAATTACACTTGGATTTTTTATATGTTTTATCTCTTATGACTAGCATGAACATTCTTGGACTTCTGATGTGGGGTATGCCAAAAAATGTTTGGCAATCTAACACATTTATGTTTTTAAAATACAATCAAAACTAATGTCAACTCTTCAATATTAAATGCACACACACATGCGGGCGTGGACACACGCACACAACTTCTAGCTTTTGCTCTGTTCTGCACCAACAATTTTTGCACACTAAGTGTTAATTTTTCGCATCCAAATCAAAACATCTTACCATGAAACTGTTTTCTCCGTATTCAACTGTGACCTGGATGTATTGTCTGATGGAAGGCTTGCCTGCAATCTTGATAAACCTGCAGACAGTGATGCCTTCACTAACCCACACTTATGGGTAAATGATGCTTCTGCTCTCTTCTGATACCATACTCAGATGCTATCAGTGATGGTGAGCTCACACATCCTTACTGAGGTCTTTCATCCTTATTAAGTTGCTCTGTCAAAGTATCCTCATCTCCAAGAATAAACAGTTTGACAACATGAATATTTGTTTCCAAGATTTTATATGAAAAGCAAACAGAAAGAAAGAATTAGGAGAAAGAAAGCAACTGAAACAGCATAACAGTCAAAGGCCTTATGTACTGACATACAAAAGTAACTTACTGGTGCTTGGACTTGCGATAAAACTGTTGCAAGTAAATAAAAAACCCAAACACAGCTCTCCAACAGTTGACATGGGCCTTGCCGTGTGAAATGTCACGCTTTGCTACCCTACTGATAATTTTTCAATTATTTGCACATTTCAATCGTGAAAATCAGCACTGCAAAATGCTGACACCACATAAAAATGATGGCATTGATAGTAATGTGGCGATTTGTGGTAGGAAGTGAACCCTACATTCGTTTTCTGTGCAGGATATTCTTCCATGACTATAGCAAATTTAAGTTTGTTTTCATCCTTCATTTTTGGCTAGTGCCTGTATTTCATTTGCTTTGCTCCTGATTCTAATTTAAAATCTGTTGGAAAAAAATGTCATTATTAGAAAAGGCTTACTTTGCAACTTCATCATAAATGCATTAACACTAACAGTTATTACTAATGATTAATGTGCCACTTTTGTCCAATAACTAGTCAGTACACATCACTAAAAACAGACATGTACAATCTTTGGAATCACCTGGTTTTCTGCATTAGTTGTTGATACGATCTGATTTGGCCATCATTGAAGTCACGGGTACTAAACTGTGCTTAACACGTTAAATATTCCCAGCACCGGTGGAAAAAAGTAGCCTTGTTTCTCTACAGTATCTCTCCTGGGCTAATTCTGGGCTCTGGCTGGGCCTCTCTGAAAGGTGGATTCTGCTGTGTCTTTACTTTTATGTTTACATTTACTGTCCTGCTGCATCACTCAACTCCTACTAACCTTCAGCTTTGAGGATCAGTTTTAGTAGGATATTGGCATTTTTAACAGCTTCTGAAACAAATGAAAGTAAAACTGCCCTGTAGTGTTGGGCAAAAAAAAGTACAAAGATGCTCTGTGGTGACCTGCCACATTTATTCCAGTAAAGCTTTAACTGTCTCTGTGTGTGTGGGGGGGGCGGGGGGGGGCACATGCTCCTATCTTTTGAACTTCTGTAGTCATCTTTGTGGGAAAACCTTTTCTTAATCTATACACAATGATATATGACAAAGAAAAACAGCGGAACACTGGTCAAACTACCTCTGCAATTATTTAACATTTTGCCTGAAAAAGTATTAAAGCTATTAGCTGATTATCAAAACAGCTGCAAATTTAATATCTCAAGTGCAAATGAGCAATCCTTGGGAGACTAATTTACATCAAGAAAATGCCCAAACTAAATATCACAACACTGCAATGAGTTTGTACATTCATTACAACACTTTCCAATGTGTTACGATGAAAAAAAAAGATAAGAGAACGTGAGAAAGTTCAGTGCTATGGCTACTGACTTTTGCATAGCTTTTCCACCTACATAAACAAACCTCAATGTCTGTAGAAAGATTCTCATCACTGCTTTGCATACGGTGGATATCTGTGCTTTACATTGTTTCACAATAAGCCAGGTCTGGAGTATCTATGAGGCAGATACAGTTCGTCTTGGGACCTTACTTAAGGCTAAAAATTTAAATGAAATACAGAATGATAACATATCACCTTTAAAGTATTACAGTGTTATAGTATTGCACAACCCTAAAGTAAACTATATATGCAACCACTGATGTGCCTAAAGTTGAAAGTGAAAAACATGCATTGGTTTGCATTCATGAAAGGGTTTAGTGCCCTGAACTCAAACAAGTGTTTGCATTTGCACTCTGTACACGCAAACATTTATTTCACACCAATGACTGCATGAAATAGCTAATGTCTATGCACACAACAGTGTAGTGTTTTGCATCTAACTCTGAGTTAGATGAGCAATCAATTAGAGCTGCTAATTAGTCTGCTAAGCATAATTATATGGGTAATTCAACATTATTAGGCATGTTACATTCCCTATACAATATATGTTTCTAAAGAGATAAAGAAGTAGCTTAATGTCTTGTAAGAGAATTGAAAAATCACTGATCTTTCACAAAAACAATGACAGATCTTGAAACTTTAAATTAAAATGTGCAAGTGGTTCATGGCATAGATGAATTTAGTCACATAGAGCCTTGAAAAAAAGTCATCCCAAGATAAATTAACAGCATTATAAAGGCAGCTATAAAAAGAAGCCACTAGTTTTTTTAAATACATTAATTAAAAACTGATCTGCTCTCTGGAATCACAAGAACCCCTTTAGTTACTCCAGAGCCTGGTACTTCACATAGAAAAGCATGTATGGTTAGTTCATTTCCGACTTATTTCCAAACTGTTTTATTCATAGATGAAGGTCATGCCAACATTAGATGGTTAAGATGGAGGAAATTCTGAATGACTGGCAAATCACTACCTACTTCTAACAAGACTATGACACCTTGGCTGAGTAATCATCTTTTATTTTTTCTTTACTGAGGTGCCAATAGGACCACTACAGGAGGAAATTATAATTTCCAACCACCGCCTCCTGGAATAAAATAAGAGACACCGAATTTTAATCACAATTTTTCCTTTCCACAATTAAATATCGAATGATGGTGAACGATTTTGAAACTCTGCCAATAGAATGCAAAGCAAAAGCAATCAGGCACTCTCTAAATCACCGGGGAAAGGACTGTTTGTATGTGCTAATCACATCTGTTCCCTGCCCTGTGCAGTGTTAAGGTTCCTGATTGCACTCGACTGCAATGATAAACTACAGACTGTTGAAACAAAAATCAAATGTCTGACACAGCAGAAGGTGAAGAGCTTGTCCCTAGAAGCAGATTATTATCCGCTGTTCGGAAATTCTTTGGATTTAAGGTACCTCATGTTAACCAACAACACAACAACAAGTGCAGTACAGCTGTATCTACACTCCAAAGCAACACAACTAACTTATTCAACCACATGAAACCACACCACAAACTGCAGTGAAACGACTGCACGAAGGGCAACAAAAACATTGCAGTGGCTGCTAATGTGAAACCAACATCACCTAAAAAAAAATAAATAAAAGTGAGCCTGAACATTGCGTTTGCATATCCATCAAGTTCACAAAGACAGAGTGATATCACCAACACAATCGCATTCCATTTGGCTCTGTTCATTAAACATAATGAGTAGCGAAGGCTTCAGGAAAATAGTCAACACACTGGACAAAAGATGTTATCCCCTCACGCAATTATCCTTCCAAAGTCAGAATACCTGTGCTGTACTCAAAACAAAGCAAAGGACTAGAGAGGGATCTCTCGGCTGTCGAGTACTTCGCTCTAACTTTTATGCACATCCATGCAGTTTTATGCAGGTACAATGAACGGAGGGAAAGATTTTAAAGTTTGCTTTTAGGAAATGCAAACAGAACAATCACCTCATGTGTTTGCAAAGATTAATTAACAGGAATATAGCACAATGTAAAAGTGCAAGCACTGCCCTGTAATTTTTTTTTTTTTTATTGATCTATACATTTTTCTCCCAAGAATTTAGGTGAATGAGGAATACTTCAAATACTTTTCCTAAATGGGGAGTGGTTAAAACAATTAAAGTTACTTTAATAAAAGGAAATACCTCACTATACAATATCAGTCAAACTGTATCAGATTTCAGCCTGCACCGGCCACTGTCTCGAAGTACTGGAAGACAATGACATCACTTCCTCTGAAAAATGCTGCTGACGTCAGTTATCAACCTAAAAACTCTGCGGCACTTCTGATGACCTAAATTCAAAGGGTCTGCTCAAGAAGACAACCACCAGATGTGTCATTTCAGGAAAATTACAAAAGACATTTAGATAGATGTATATAAAACTTACCAACCCGTCTTCCTGTAAGGTTGTAAGATTTACATATGTATATGCACTTTTTGAACAGTGCATAGATATATAGTATAGTACAGAGCTTAGTGATTACATGTAGGAAATAGGGTTAGTAAGGTATACTTTGCATGCCTTTGGATCATAACATGCTCTACATTTTGACTTGGACATGGTGCAGTGGTTGTTATACTTTTTCACTTCAAAGATAAATGAACAGGTGCTTTCGTGCTGCACCATCACAGTGCGTGTAAAGGATGAAGAAAAACAGGATGGAGTTGGAATAATATTTATAATACTATAAAATCCAACCTAAAAAATCATTTCAGTTGTTTTTTGGAGATCCAGAGACAGATACAGGTTTAAAGCCATTTAGCATTTTTATACAACATGTTTTTTAAAATATTCACAATAGACGCTTCCTTGGTCTAAATTTCTCTAGTGTGTGTTTATGCTTTTCCTAAAAGTATTGGTGTTGTAAACTTATATTCGTTCCTTGGTTACTGTGAATACTGGGTAAACCAGCTTTCAAAAAGTGCTGTGTAAATAGTTTTATTGACTCATTTGTCATTATTTTAATCAATATTTAAATCACACAACTTACAGCAGACCATATGTCTGAACTCCTGATACATGCCTGTGCATTTGAAATGCAATTTATCTGTGGTTTTACCCTGAAACTAATCAATCTCATCTGTTTCACTCTGTGTCACTATACATACCAATTTTCCCAAGCTGACTAAACAGCTTAGACATGTTTCTGCAAGTGACACCTTCTGACACGAGGGAAAAAAACCCAGCAGAATGTGAGAAGACAGAGTTGTGGTCATTTACATCAGTTGACACTGTCATTTCCAGTTGGCACTGTAAAGTATCACAAATGCAGTAGAAATGCATATTTCTTCAACAGAGCTGTTGACTGAAATTTATTTACAGAATTTAAAAGAAGAAAAGAAAGTGGATGTTATGTATGGAGAATTATTTTTGGGTAATACCCACAAGCTGTATATATACACATGCCAAGACAAGACTTACTGATCAAGAGCCTTGTAGTAGAGATCGAGGTCCTTAATGACCAGCTCTGTGGTCCTCATTGTAATCATCTTGTTTCTGTAGCGCTCATCAGCTTTGTCATACTGATCCTCGCGCAGCTCCTTTCTGTAAGCAGTCATTTCAAAGAGCACTTTTAATTTCACAAGAAAGTTGAATGAGGGAGCAATAATGTGGAGGTTTTCTGTTAATGTCTCTCAGCATTATCCAGGCTTCATGCTGTTAGCAAACCTATTAATGACAGTGAGAAAAGCAAATAGAACAGAAGACTGATTGCATGTTTATATACAACAAAATGTACATATACAGTGCCTTGCGCAAGTATTCGGCCCCCTTGAACTTTTCAACCTTTTGCCACATTTCAGGCT
>JAMQGT020008938.1:0-16658 GCA_024447675.2 Pterophyllum scalare | reverse complement strand
TCATCTTTAGGGTAGCTGCCGTCACTGGAAAATAAGATGATAATAACGAGTTAATTAATAATAGAATAATTTCTGTATTTTTAGAGTAAATGCTGCAGAAAACAACACTGTTAGGCACTGAAGGAAAAAAAATGCATCCCAGCGACCATGCAATCATAACATTTACAAAAGGTTCACAGTAAACCCATCTAGGAGGAGGAGAAGAAAAGCAAAATAAAATTTTGCTTTTAAAAGCTGAATAAAACTTTGTGGAAAAGCAATTTAGTTAAGTACACACCTGGCAAAGGTCAATCCCACCCCATTGTCGGCAAAGCTGTGTAGAAAAATAAATGAATCGTGTTATGCCTTAGGAAATATTTGTGTCTGTGAGCACTTTTTTTGGCTATTGATCTATCATTCAAAAAAAACAAAAACATAAAATGTTATATTAATCCAATATTCCTTTTGGAACCTCGAGCTGACTGCCAGGCCAGCACAAATCATAGTCGATGAGATGTCTCACCCAGAGTTCTGGATAATAATGTCTCCACCTCGTATCCACGCTCCCAAGTCATTGTTCTTGAAGGAGATCAGAGTGTCGATGACTGCTGCCACCCGAGGACGACTAGGGTCAGCATTTTGGTGTGGGCGAAATCTAAAAAAAAGCATGTGAATAAAAATAATTTTCTATTATTGAGCTTGTGATTTTCCATTGACAACATTCATTTCCTCTTAATTTTTCATGCTTACCATAGTGTCACCCACTTCTCTACCACTGCTAATTTTAGTACATATGGTACTCATGAAAGTCAATGCACTAAATAACATGCGCACACGCACACGCACACACACACACACACACACACCTGATAAGAGTAAAAGTTTAAAGCTTCTCTGTTGAACTTTGTTCATTGCCTCCTACACTGCATCCTGAGGTGGCATTATGGGAATAGTGAGCATAGTGCCATCAACCACAGGAGGTTTTATCCTACCTGAAAGCATAAATATTCTAAAGGAGTACTTTTGTAGTGTCCAAAAAAGAAAAAAAAAAAAAAAGTACAGGGCTCACATTCTTTTTTCAGCCTTATGGTGGCACTTTTGGCTGTTATTTTTAATACCTTGTCACAGGCCAAAGTGTTGCTCAAGGGAAATTTTTTGACCCAACTGTGGAGCTAGATGAAAGCACTGAGAACCGCATAAATCAGACGAGTTATTTTCTAAGAATTGTTACCATGTCTTCTAGTTACACAACACAAATCTCCCTCTTCCCTCTGCACTTGAACAACATTTAAAATCCTTCCCTTCATACCTCGGCACACTCACACATATACACAGACCACAGTGCGCAGTCTCAGACATTTTTTCCACCTAGCTGAGGGCTGTATTCAGGTAGGGAGCTGCAGAGTGGAAACTATCTGTAGTCTTGTTTTCTCTGTCAACACAAATTTCAGGCCTTCCACTAAAATGCAGTAACACACTAAAAAAGCCATCTGTCTGTCCCTGTCAATGGCGACATCCTGGTTGATATTCAGCAGGGAGCTACAAATAACTTAATTCATACAGTTAGCAACTGTGGTGTTAAAAAAATAGATTAGTAAACCTCAAATATCACAATATTTACACAGTACAACTATATACTATGATGCATTTGATAACTGACCACAGACTCTTAAATAGTGCACTTGGATACTGGCCAAAAATCAGTTGCAAAGCTATGCATTTGCAAACATGCAATGGTTAACCTATCAGTCCTTAACTCTAACACTACTATCAGTCATGAAAAACTGAACGTATCAACCAATCTCTTTGCAGTCTGTGTCATACACACATACACACCTGGCACTGTTATCCAGACACAGGTATTCCCGGGGGTCAGCAGCACTGGCATTGGTGGTCTTCACTCCTTTATCAATGAACAGCCCTGCCTGGAAGGTATGAAGGTATGATTACAATAAAATGCAGTAAAACCACAAGTACAGATGGAAGTTTTCTGCTGTGGTGAAACAACTCTACTAGTGCATCTTATGGTGCAGTACCTGAGACATACTACATTTAAAGTTATGGAATTAATGCTGTACATCTGTCTAAACATATGGATTATGTTTTGCATGTTTTAAAACAGAATTGTATTATTTATTAAAGGAAATCTGTCTGTGTATGTTTGCATATGGAAATGTGTGCTGTGAGCTGGTCTTGTGGTATAACCGAGGCATAGTCCTAACCCTCATGGCTCCTTCCTCTGTAAGAGGCTGGACAAAGAACTTACAGTTCACCTTCCCGACTTCTGTCATTACAAAACAGAGCACCATTGTAGACCCTACCAGCATGTCTGTGCATGTGGGTGTATGTCTATCCCTATTTTTGGCAAAAACCGAGTAAGCAAGCTGAGATTAATGTACAATGTCATTAAGAATATAAACACCACACTTCTCTTGTCTTTCTAAAGCACAGAGACACATGCACATGCAGTGTGCACTGAAAAGCAAAAAACAACCACAATACCTTAAAGTTGGAGTGTACACGATTGTTGTAAAAAATCCCCAAAGGAGTGAGCTCTGCCTTGGTCTCTGGTACCAGCCCATGGGAGTCACCAGTGGAAGAGCTGTGGAACACAAACCATATCCCAGCATCCTGGAACAGGTAGAAGAGCAGACAAACAGGTGATAAGCAACACAAGTCAAAAGAGTAGGAATTTGACTACCCAAGCTAACATATAATCAGGTGGTGGAACATAAAATACAAGCAACATGTGAATCAGGGTGAGCTTCACACTATTCTCACATCAATCATGTCCTGCAGAAAGATTCAACCAGATGCTTGAGTTCATATAAACTCATTGGCTTATTGAAGTTTGTAGTTATAGACAGACAACCCAAATATCACAGAAATAACCCCACCATTAAGTGGTATGTAGCATAACCCCCTGAGGTCCTCCACGTTGTTTGTACCTAAATGAAAATGTGGGATTTTTTTTTAAAACTTTGATATTTTAGAGATCTCACTATTTTATTGCACCCTCCATCAGACACTAAAGCCTGTTAAATCCCTTTATATTGATGGATAACTTTTTATGAGCATGAAGTTCTTTATATTTTTTTTAATATATAAAGTTCAGGAACACCAAAGCCAGTGTAGCTTTACATATAAAAATAACAGTTAATCTATCAATAAGTGGTTCTGCTTTTTAGTGACACAGGTTTCCTTAATCTCGTGTAGAAAGTTATTTTTCTTGCATAACTCCAATATTACCTGAGAACCAGCAGCTGCATTGCCGATGAGGTTGTTGTTGGGATTGGCGATCCAGAATGTTGAGACTGCCCTGAAAAACACCCCCCACCCACACAATTACATGCATCCGAGCAGACAAAGATATTAAAAAGGCAGTACCTTGGCATATCATGAAATATGACTAATAAGCACAAGACAGAGATCAAAGGATCCTGTGATCTTTCCCAAATTCTCCTCAATAATCTATGCTCACACACTCTCTCTCTCTCTCTCTCTGAAACAGACCATTCTGCTTCCTTCACTTTTCTTGCTCCTGCTAGGATATAAAAACATCCCGTGGAGAGGAGAGGTTGTTATTGCAGGGATAAAACCACCTAGCCAATATCTCTCTCACACAGACAGAGACCATCTGTGTTTTCTCAAAGTATGTCTGCCATCACACATGGCTTCTCAGGCTGACCTCAGAGTCAGGTTTACAGTACCCCAAGCCATGGACACATTAAAAAATAGAACAAACCATATCCCTTAAAAATCAATCAATCTGAATTGGAGACACTGTATATATAAAGAATTAAATAAAATAACCACCTCTTTGTTGGTATAAACAAAAATGAACAGGACAGTAAAAAGCACAGTTAAGACACACAGATAGATATAAAAGGTAATTAATTGATTGGATCCTAATACAAATCAGTGATGTCTAGTATAGGAGTAATGTACTGCAACTATTCAGACATGATTTTGATGATAAAGGACAGCATGAGTTTGTTTTATCAGTTTTCTCCATGTAATTCCTGTCTGTAACCATGTATGTGCATCACAGCCCCGTTCTCTTACTTGCATTCTGTACTGGGTGAGGGAGTGTAGCCCTTGTAGACTTTGTCCTTGATGCTGAGGCAGAGGGTCTCATTGCGATCAGTGGGTAACAGAGTCCCAGGACGGGTCAGCAGGCCAAGGTTGTGGTACAAAGTGTTGCGCTGCTCAATCCCATCCTCAAGGAAAAAACAGTGACCCAAGGTGTCATAGCCTACAGTGTTCTTCACCTGGGTCAAAAAAAAAAAAAAAAAGAGAGAACACAAGAAACAACAATTAAGAGAAAAAATAAGGCTGGTATTATCACCAAGGACAGCATTTGCTAGACTACTTTAGCATCATTAACAACTATGCCTATGGTCAGAAAAAATTACACACACACTAAAAACTGGAATGAGATTAAATTTTGCATTACAGCAACAACCTCCTTCACACAGTTCACACAGGCATATAAAGACTTTTTGATGAAAGGACACATTTGCACCATCTAATTTGCATTTTCTGTCTTTGCCACCGTTTTCTTCTTTTGCAGGTTGTTTTTGTTTTATTAGGTTTTGTAATAAGGCCAACTTATATCCTGCAGTACAGGGACCTGCTGTAAACCAGATTTAACTGATCCAGGCCAGTGACATGCAACTTATTTTATGTTACTTTTCCTGTATAAACAGAATGAAATGAAACACCCTGCAGGAAAATACAGTAAGTTCCAAATGCTTGATGTGCCTGTCTCCTTAAATACTTAAAATTCCTGAACGATTTTCCTCCTACTGTTGAAGCTTCGGTATGTAGAGAAAGATTGTCCACAGGAGAATACTCACAGGGTCATATCTGTTTTTCCTTGTTTGCCTTTTGATGCCAAGTCAAACAATGACATGCACCATGAATGAAATCTATTTCCTCTATACAGATCAGCCCAGTGCTTCAATTATGTGGTCTCAAAACAAAATTAAATACAAACCTTAACCCATCACTCTTTAATTTCAAGGTCACTAGCCTGTGCCACATTCAGGCAGCATGATTTAAACTATAACATGTAATCAAATGGACCTGTGTGAATATACTTATCCAACAAGTATATAGAAACATATGCATTTTTCCAAAGAGACTCCAAAATATTCTATTATTGTGAAAGAGGTGAGACAGGAAGGTCAAGACTGAATAAAAAGGGGGATGAAAAAAAAGAAAGGAGGAGACAAGACATTACAGTAATCTAGCACTGGAGGATGTAACTGATGAGTATTGTGACAAACCACCAATAATCACACAATATGATGCTCATTAGTAAGATTATGACTCATTTATGGTCTTCTACATTCTCACATACAGTGATTTATTCAACACAATCAATAATACTGACCAGCAGGCCGTTGGTGGCATGGATGGTAAGACAGCGGGAGAAGGAGTGGTGTATGGAGAGTCCATCTACATAGGTGGGCTCCAAGTAGCCTCCCTTCTGGTCAACATCCCCACACATGTGAAAGTGGAGGGGGTAGCGACTTTTTTTTGCCTGCTGACCCATGTTCTTCAGCTCCACGTGGGACAAATGCACTGATGAGAAGTTGCTGAGAATCTGTCAATGTTGGGGAGAAAATGTGGGATAAATTTCAAGGCACAATGAGCTTTCACCCACTACAAAAGCAAATGACGCTGGGTTTGCCACGTAACAGATGCTGACTGACTAATAAAAACAATAAATTAAATCTTAAGTTTTTAACAGTACAACTGCCTGTTCATCAGGGATCTCACTGGGATTTAAACTATAGCTCATCTGGCACCATGCTCTGTGAGTCAAACCGTTTCAAAATCACTAATGTTGGTGAATAAGCTGTGAGTTATAGAAGCATAAATTAAAAGTTAACCACACAGAGAGATGCACACAGCACATAGTTAAAGCATGAACGCAAACAAATAACACAATACAAATACGCTATTCAACGCTGTCTAGGAGGCCTTTTTGTGGGTATGGCATAATCAGTGGGATCTGGTTTCTGTTAAAAAGGTATTGGCCAACCCTTTCAGCTAACTGAAACTCAAGCACACACAGTAAACACTGACCCTCACCCTCTTTCCCTGGCTTACAAACACACACATATGCACTAATTGTTTTAACAGTAGATCCCATTCCAGAGAGCCATACTTACTTAAAGTAAAAGAAAAGGCTACTCACTGGACAGCTGAACTGAAACATGACACACATGCTGCTGAACTATGTTAAACTCTAAGAATTTGACAGATTGCTTTACAGCAGGATTTTTGCCAGCACAGAAGGCCTAGGCCCTTGTTTCAAAACCAAGTGCTTTGTTAGAAAATGCTGACTTTGTACAGCTTTGTGTGTCTGTCTGGTGTACTTTGGGGGGTTGTAACAAAATGACTGTTAGAAAAAGAAAAGAAAGAAACAACTGCTGGAAAGCTGTTAACATGGAGGCAAAGTATTTTGTTTAGCACATGGGGGGCAAATTACATAGACTCTAAGGAATGTTTGTGTGTATTTGCAACCGATTTGAATGAAATCACAGAAAATTACAGTGAACTCATTGACTACATGGTGACCCATGTAAGCCAGGAGAGATATTTCCATGTATAACCCTGATGTGCCTTCCGTCTTTGCAGTTTATATGTCTGGAGTTCAGTCTTCTGAATAGTAGGTGTCTTGCATAAAGATAAAAACTTGACATGCAGTGGAAGAAAAGGAAAAAAGTGTCATTGTAAATAACACTTCTCATTTAGGGCATTATACATATATCAAACGTATTAACACTTTATCTTCAAAGTGTGAAAACTGTCAAACAGGAAAGTAAAGTCATGCCTAGTCATGCAGAACAATAAGCACAAACGGACATAAACCAGTCTAAACAAGACTCTATAAAATTAGACACACACACACACAAACCTTAATGTGGCCTCCAAAGGTGTCGTGGTTGTAGAACTGACACATATTGTCTCCATAGCAGGAGTTTTCCATTTCTCCATAGACGAGAATGTTTCTGGAGAGGAGAGCCACTTCAGCACGCATGTCAATGCCATCTATGATCTCTCCGGTATGGTTATACTGAGGCTTCCCTGAGCAGCACAGACAGATGAAAAAAACAAAACAAAAAAAACTCTAGGTCAAACACTACGACAGTGGGAAATTCTAAAAATTCTTAAGGAAAAATGTGTCCAAAAACCATGAAAAACATGCAAGTTGTTACTTTGTATGAAAACAAATTGAAAGAACACTGACAGAAACACTCAAAATCATAGTGACACAATTTGGTTTGTGAGGTGGGGCATGTCATACTGAAATACTACAGTAGTTTACTTTAGTTTAGGCGATGCTTCACCTAGCATGCTTTCAACTGTAAACCACAGTGAGCATGTATGGCAGCTCCCACTCAAACCAGCAAACCACACCCCAAAGACAACACACCAAACCAACAGACATGTAAAAGCTAAAGTAATCAAACACATATGAAACATTTCTTCAGTGATGCAGAAAGTACCCATTCCCATACAATGTAGCTGCCAGAGATAATGTTTGGCAGCCCCAGATACCTTTCCTTTTAGAAACAAAAAATTCAGCTCACCCCCCCCACACACACACACACACACACCTTTCCAGGAAGGGAGTTAACAGAAGAATGAGATCAGGAAATGTGTCTGACAGAGTGATAGATAAACTAAGAAACTGTCAGTGTACAACATTAAGGGGGCAAGAAAGAAACAGGAGGAAGTGAAGAAAAGGTGACGCATCCAAATCCATAAACCGCCCTGTGGTTACAATAAGACGAGGCTGCTGTTGAAACACAAGCTGCCAATCTCTTCTTAGCCTCATAATGTTACATCAGCATATAACAGCTGAAAAGGAAATGAGATCCCACTGGACCTAAGGATTAATAACATCTGCTAATCACATATATTAAATACAAAGAAGTGATTTTTCACAAGTCTTCACACAGGCTTTGTAAAATGAAATATTTCTGCACATCACTTCCTGTTTGTACAGTTTATGACAGTAGCTCCCAAACACCAAGGAGTAAACACTCTGGGCAAATACGGACATAGCAAAAGAAACAAAGCCATTCTCTCCCTACGCAGAAAGCTGCTGCCCTCTCACCTTGTATCCTGACCTGTCGGCTGGTACAGTGAGGGCAGGGCAGCAGGGTAAACTCTTCAGCTTGGTGCATTGAGTAGTCCGTGCTGGCAACTACAATGTGGTCTCCTGGTAGCCATGTCTGTTGCACTTCATCCTGCAGGTTTAGCACCACCTGGTCCACAGCATCCACCTGGAAGCCCGCGCTAGGGACACCTGAGGGGTACAGAACAGTATTTGATTTGAAAGAAAACATAAGGCCCAGCATAGCATGACAGAGAGGAAGTCCGACACTTCATTATAGTCTGAAATGAAAGACAGCACTGATTTACTGCACAGGATTTATGACATTGCACAAAGGCTTTTCCACTAGAAGGGGGAAAAAAACAAAACTGATGTCATCTATGAGTTCCCTTCTGGTCAGTTCCATCTGGTATGAAGAAAAACTGAAAAATACTTAAAGTGTGGAGTCAGATGCAGTGTGGTGGGATACACTACTGGCAGGGAGAAGAACCCAGAACAGAAGGTTCTGCTTTACTTTTGCAGGTTCAGGTGAAGCAGATTGAAAACTCAAAGTCAGATTTCCAACATTCCTGAATTGGATAAGCAGTTAGGAAAATGGATGGATGCAATGTGTCTAAAAGCGAGATGGATAGTTAAGAAAAGTGATAAGTAAAGATATTTCCAGTGCATGCACAGTCATAACCAGGGTTTAGAAATCAATGAAGTCCAGAAATTTTTCTCTTAATGAATCATATTTAGGGTGTAGCCCCTGTGGTCCAATGACCAGTAGAAAAGGCTACAATTCTGAAGAGACTAGCCCATAGGGCTGGAATACAATCAAAACCAGAAATTTTGAAAGCTGTAAATGACTATTTTGTACACGTTCTCTCTTTAGCAAAACCAACTGTGTATAAAGAAATATAGAAGATGAGTGTTTACCCTCTTCCCCTAAAAACATCCCACTGTACTCTAAGAATTGAAAATGGGAATGGTAGAAAGCAAAGATCAGAGAGAATGTCAGAAATTGAGATTTGGTTGGTTGGCTTTGGATTCCATCATAAACCGTTTCTTACCGGTCTTCCACTCGCTATAGGCAGTGACCGAGAAACCCACTCCGTTAACGGTGGTGAAGTTCCGTCTCGCCAGAGCTCTTCCTCCTGTGTCATGGTTTTCATGGTCCCGAACAGCCTCTGAACATGATTCATTTCCACCGCCTATCACGGAAACCAAAGCCCACGCCTGCCTGGAGAGACCGAAGGGATTAAAAGGAAGGTGGGAGAGAGAAACGAAGAGGAAGTCTCAAATTTCACATTATTGCCAAAGACATCATCATGTTTTCATTTGTTTGAGAAAAGGAAAATGAGCTTAATGTCTAGCTGGAACCAATTATCAACGTCCATTATTGGTTTGTTATTAGATAAATGCTTTTATTAGCTCACCTGTTCATATTTGTTTAGTCTGTGATGGTGTTTTAAACCTTGTATTTTAACCACACTCCTACGGTCTTGTGTCAAACAATGCGTTAAACTACTGAGCAATAAATGTAGCCATAGCTACTTCCACAGACAACGCAAATCGTAACAGATGCTGTGCTGGTTGACAAAAGCAAATGTAGGAAATAAATATGAAGCAGACAGGAGATTTTTTTGGGGGGGGGAGAAAAAAAAGAGGGGGAGCAGGAAAGCGACTATCCGAGCGAATTGCATATCATAATAAAGAAAAAATGAAAAAGCAGAAAACAAAAAGGACATCGCGTAGGTCAGGGGATTACTGACATAAGTAGGGGAAAACTTTTAGGAAGGGTGTCTGGTTGGCTTAGAGGAATGACATGTATGTGATACAGTTACAGTTTATAACTTTTGCTCCAGAGCCTCCCTTGTCACTCAAAGATGCCAAGAAAATTTATTTTAAATTATATTTCAGTGATTCAATAAGGAGAGGCTGAAATCATTTCAGCAAAGCAGCTTGAGGGTGTGGACGGCGAATAAGGCTGGCTGTGCTTTTTGGGGTGTGTGATCTAAAATAAGACAACACAGTGTGTGACTTACAGCTCTGGATATTTCAAATGCCATGCCCTTAGCTTCTTAAGAATGGCTCTCTGCTTTTTTTTGTTCTCCAGAGTAAGCCGGGTCTCCCCTTTCTCTTCACGGGTACCAAAAACATTTCAAGGCAGCTGTTCTAATTCTATAAACGTTTTATCAGTCAGACCCCTATGCCTATCAAACACAATTTACCATTCATGCAACTCATGGAATTGTATCTGGGTCGGCATGGGTCCATCCAGACTGGATGAAAGTGATCTTGTTTCCACTGTGCCGTTGCTTGGCTCATTCCACACAGTAAACATTCCGAAAGTCAACTCTGCACTTAACCTCTTCAGCTCCATTTATCTGGAACTACAGGGGCTCTACAGCTAAGCCTGCCAATCATGTCACATTTGAAGACTGTGTAGCTATTCTTCGAAATAACAGAAATCACACATGACAATTTAAGAGTATTAATAATTCAAATGAAAAAGCAATGAAATATCATTGAATATAAGTAGCAGTCTGTACTGCAATCAACCAAAGACCCTCTGTGTTAAAATCTGTTTTTGTAGATGTGAGTCACTGACATGGAACAGTGTACCTCACTGATACAAAAACAGGATCCATCTGGGGTATCCACTCTGGTCTATCATTAGAGCCCCAGTGTGTGGCTTTTTGCAAACTGTCCTGCTGCTGCTGCCTGTGTGCATGTTCGCTCAATAAATTGGAGTTGAGTCAGATGGTTAAAGACAAACAAAGAGGAACAGGTGTGTGTGTGTGTGTTTTCTCTTTCTGTCACATTATTGATTTGGTAATTACCAGCCTTTAATGTCATTGTTTAACTGGAACTGCAAATGTGCGGGGGCCAGAGATGAATTCACTATAGACCGGTATGAATGCTTGTTCCTCATGTGTGAATACGGTCCTTAGAGACTAAGATTAAAGAGCAAGGGGTCAACGGGCAAAAGAAACCAGCTAATGCATTTATGTCTCTCTGCCAGGAAGGATGGGCGGCACCACTGAAATCAAACTGTGGAAAATAAATCAAAGACAAGCTGGAGGTCACGAGTTGTGCAAGTTGTTAAAGCACATAAAGCACGCAAATAATAAACTGCTGAGAAAATATGTACCAGCATTCCCTCCACCATCTCCACAAGAAGGCATTACATGATAACCAACTCCACTTTATCATAATGTTTAATCCCATAACCAAACTATCAGCCATAAAAAAATAAAATAAAGCAAAAAAACACTCAAGTTGTGAATCTTAGCCTAATCATCTCATTTTTGTGAATGAGACAAGTGATGAATGTACCAGCATACATTGGCATGACTGAACCCTGTTCTTCTGAAAGGAAAAAGCAGGAGGGACATAAAATCTCCTGAATTGCCACACTTTGCACAAATCCTGGAAAACTCTGTCCATGACCCTGTTATCCTGTACGTGTTTCCCTTTTCTGGTGTACCAGAAACAGGAACTGGGACCGATTCAAGGGAACATCCAAATTGAACAGAAAGCATTTTTCCAGGGAGGTTAGACACAGAACACAGTATTGAGGCTTCAAAGGTGACTGGGTTTACTTTAACTGGTGAATAAAAAAACCCCACATTAAAACACTATAACCCATCTCCAGAAGACCAATAATAAACAAGATACACAAAGACTTACACAGTCACCGCACCATGGAGAACCCATACAAACCCATTGGGAGCTGGCACACTCAGCTGAGCTGTAAATATACTCACATATTTTCACCGAGTATGACAGCAGGTAGGCAACATCAAGAAACATTCCAACTGATTTGATGAAGATCTGATTTACAGCTGTTGTGGTTGTGTTTACCTGTATTGGAGATTAATAACAAATTTGCTGCCGAGTTTCTCTTCAATGTCATTCTTGGTTTCACGTTGAAGATTTTTGGCGGCAGAGTCTCCCACAGCTAGTGTGACAATTCGGCCCACCGGCAGGGAACGAAGCAGCTGGCCGAGCCGCAGGCTGTCATTGACTGACTCGTGCGTGTCATAGCGTTCAAAGAACAGCAAAGCAGCCGTGTCCTGGTCCACCACGCGCAGGTGGATGCCTCGGCTGAAGTTCCGCTGGAAGGCATAACTTCCTGTGGCCAGCCCAGAGGCCGGGATGTTTCGGGTCAGCAGAGACCAGGAAATTCTCTCAGTACCGTGTAGCTCCAGAGTTCCACCGGCCTTCACTCCGATGAACTTGCGGCCAAAAGCTGGGACCTCAGAGACAGCCTCATTGTCAGAACGACCCATGAGCGCAATGGTTGCACGAGAACGGTAGCGACATTTGGGTGAACCGATATGAAGGGCGCCATCTTCTTCTATGAGGATGTGATGTGTTCTCAAGGTTATGTTTTTGGAGCCATCGTGAGAGTCTGCAAAAACTACCCGACCTGTGAGAAGTTGGAAAAAAAACCTTAGTTAGTGCTTGCTGTATGTTGGGTCCAAAACGTTCATAAACTGAGCTTTGATTCACAATAACCAATTATCATTAATCTGTGTTACAACTCAAAAGGCTAATTAACAAAAATCAGACACCTTGAGGTGCCTACCTCCTGACTGGATGGTAAGTGAATGTAAGGTCGCAGAAGCATCCAATCTAAACAAATCTCCTCTCCTGACAATAACAGCACGCTGTGGTTGGTGACCTGGTTTCCAGCTACTCAGAGATGGGTTGTGATCCGGACAATTCTCTGTAAACATGAGCAACATTAGAAAGTGACAAATCAAAAGTCTACCAGTTACACAAAGATGTTCAAAAAAATTGTACCAAAATGGTGTGTGTGTGTGTGTGTGTGTGTGTATATATATATATATCATTAATTTCTTGACTTTTTAAATACTCACCATCTAACTCAGGACCAGTTTTGAGACTAAGAACAAGGATAAGCGTGAGGAAGAAAACCCCCAGAGACACTCCACAACAGATCAGAGTCTTCTTTCTCAGCTTTTGCTGGAGCCTCTGAGCATCCTCCCTGCACTGGTTCTCTTCTGATAAGCTGACCCTGGTTTGTTGCCTAAGTGGCACACCGTGAGGTTTTATCGGTGGAGGTGGAGGCGATTTGGCAGGTGGCAGGGAGCGGACTGGAGCCACTCGCCCGGGGACATAACCAGGACACCTCTGATGGTTGCCCTGAGGCGGAGGCACAAAAACAGGGAACCTGCTGGGGCCATCACTCGTCGGCATGGTATACGTGGCTGCTACCTGAGAGGAGAGCAATGAGAAAGAGGGCAGAAGGAGAATAAGAGGCAAGGAGTGCATGCAAAGCATCAATAATGTGGTTTCAATTTTTTTTTTTTAACTCTTGTTTAGTTTACAGAAAAAACAAATTTGAAAAAAGTAAATTTTCTCCTGTCTTGTCACATCCAACTTTGGAATATACAAAAGGTTTAAGGCTGAAATGAGGAGAAACTGAAAAAGATGTAAAAGTGAAGGAAGACAATAAAAGAGCATTAAAAAAATGAGTTTAAAAACAGTTGGAGGTGAAGAAACAAAACGGGGCTGATTCTGGGGAAATGGGCAATAACACACAAGCATCTCACTCCTGAACCCCCAGGTAAAGATCCTCAGAGTGGGTCTTAAAAAACACCATTCATCTATTCCTCCAAACCTATCCCTAGCCTGGTTTGGCTTGAACCAGGGTGACATGGGCTGCTCTTGTCCACAGTAACGAAGGAGGTTGTGAATAATGGATAACCACATTCTTCAGACTATGTTAACACAGCCAACAGATGGCACCAATTACAGTAGGAAGGAGGAGAGCGCTCTAGTTCCAGTCTGTGTTCGCTTTATTTCAGACAAATGGAGAAAGTAGCACAAAGCGAACCAAAGCCATGGACACTCTCAGTTGTCTTTCACTGTGGGGGGTGGGGTGGGGGGTATCAGAAGCATTTTTCCTGCATCGAAAAAATTCTTGGAGACCCCAAAGATATTTTAGCTGGAACCCAAAGGAAAAAATCACCAGCACTATAATGAATTTTTAACTTGTTTTGTTAATCGTGGTTTATTTACTCAAAATGAAAAATGCTGCATGAGGACTGATCATGCTTACTCGCTTAGTCATTCCCCCCAAAGCTCCTCTGTCAGCCAGGAAAAACTGCTCGACTTGAACAAAATTTCCTCAAGGCTTCCTCTCACCTTATAACCCTAAAACAGGTTTTCATGTATAAAAATGCATGACTGAAGCAACGAGGACCCTCCGTTTTGTTCTGAAAAAAGACCTGACCTATGTGCCACAGCACAGTGGGACATGAGCGCAACTAGGACAAGTACACACAAACACACAGAAAAGTTATGTGGGCACAGCTGTACACACAAACACGTGAGGATATAGGACATGACAGTGCAGAAAAAAGGCTTCTATAGCCCTTTTTTTTAACATTAATACTCACTGTAATAACATAACTGCTTGTCCTTTCTAGATTATTTTTAAATAATGTCAGAAAGTGCACATTTTCTCAGAGAAATTAATGACTGTGATCTTAGTCAAGGGTTTTTTCCCCGCAAATGTCTATAACAGTCTCGGCCAAATCAAACACACCCTGGAAATGATGATTTTAGCCTTTAAATCTATCAGTGCTTCACACCACTACACAAACCTCTGTGCCAAGCCACAAACACACAAAATGACCATTGTCTTTACAGGCCATCTAGTCATCATTTTAGACCAGAGAGCAACAATAAACCACTTCAACCCATAAACAAAGCCCATGTAGGAACAATCAAGGGCTGTTAGACTAGGGCTCAGTCATTTATCCAGGCTTTAAAATAAACTAGCCAGCACAGCAGGTGGTTTGCCCACTTCAACTTGAAGTATCCCATTACAATGCCTTTGAACCATTCCCCCATCTAAACATAAGAGGCATGGAGTGATCATACTCTCATGGTAGGTGTCCTGCATTAGTAGGGGCATTGTGGTTGGAAGTCTCAGATCTCTGGCAATGTTTTTACTCCATTCCTCTCTAAAAAATAAAAAATAGCCTGACTTCCTCTGCTCATGGAAGTTAAACTGATCACAAGCCTGCACACTGCTTGCAGACCTGATGTCTTCACTACTGACTCACTCTCATTTCACACTGCAGCTACTGGATATCAAACAGATGTGTGGGGAAACACTGGAATCACAGCATCACACATTCCTCAGCTGTAAAATTCACGGCAGGGTTACTAACAGTACGCCATGTGTTCACTCAAAACTGTACAAGGGAGCAATAACAGCGCTCACAACTTCTACTTACTACCACACTTACACTGTACAATCTGACTTCGCTGTGTACAAGTGAGGTTAATGAGGATGAGTTCAATGGAAGGATTTCATTATTTTTGGGGGGCTGATTTATGGGCTTTTATTTTCGCCAATATGAAGCCTTGCACCCCACCTTCCTTCGAAAAGTGGCATGCTACCGACTTCCCGCGGTAAAAGAGGAACCAAGAAATATAAAATATGAAATAAAGAAGTGGATACAGCTGGAGAATTAGAAATGATTAACAGCAGCTTTTCTCTGGTTTCACCGTTAAAGTAGCCGGTGAATGGGACACGTAGCAGCACGCTCTGTAAAACTTGTAAACAAAAGCACGGTCAATTATGACTTTGGCCATTTGCTTATATTTAAGCCTAGGGTTTTTCTCTGGGGGAAAAAAGCGTTGTTTCACAGGTTCACACTCCTCCCCCCGTGCTTGAACCACGGACACAGGCACAATGTAAAAGCGGCCGTGGAAGCGGACGGTGGGTCTTACCGTTGGAGGGACTGTCCTGTTCCTCTCCCCGCTCTGTCCATTCGCTCTCTGCCGAGCCGTAAAAACGTCGTCCCAGCGATGGTGAGACAATTAAATAAGTCCTCACCCTAAGAAATCTGCGCTTTCGTGTCCCTTCTTATATACCCTTTGTTCACATGGTGAGTTTTTTTCTTCCGATGATAGGCTGTCTTTCACCCGACGACCAGCCTCCGGTCCCACAGAGAGGGAAGCAGGCGCGGCTTTGAAGGGAGTAAGACGCGATGCGTTCAATTGCTGTCGAAAAAACGGCGGTGATGGCGTCTAGCACTTTCACGCATGAATTCGGAAAACCTCAGCCAAGATTTTTTTTTCCCTAACTGTTTTTAATTCCTCTTTAGGGATAAAAATACAGTGTAATTAAAATTTTGTTTATGAACCTATTTTTCATGAGAGTTACAAACATGTCCACTCAGCTGGGACACCATGCGTTTGACTTTTGAACCAAAGAAATATGTATTTAACAAACCAATAATAGAAAATTAAATTGCATCCTCAGATCGACTGTCACTACTGCTAGCGCTGACTAATCCCGATACAGTTAATTCATTCAAATAACAAAAACAACTTCCCATGACTGGCCAATAGGTAGCAGTGTATGGGATGATGCACAAGCTGATATGTATCTACAGTGCCTTGCGAAAGTATTCGGCCCCCCTGAACTTTTCAACCTTTTGCCACATTTCAGGCTTCAAACATAAAGATATAAAATTTTAATTTTTTGTGAAGAATCAACAACAAGTGG
>JAMQGT020008937.1:0-29576 GCA_024447675.2 Pterophyllum scalare | reverse complement strand
CGTGTCAGGCTGCACACTCAAAATAAAGGCCCAACATTCCTAATACCAATAAAAAAGAAGTGCAGGCTTTAACACGTATTGATTGTATGGCAGAAAAGAATGTTGCAGAATATTGCATTCACAACCAAAGTTTGGGCCCTTTTTTTTCCACTCTGATTCTAACTTCTTTTTTTTTTCCTTCTTATCGCTATGCAGGTAAGGTTGACGGTGAACTCCTTTCAAGTGATAAACTGTTCCAAATACTGAGAATCTCCTCTGACAAAACAAGCTGGTCAAATTCAGTGTAGCTCAGGCGGAGGTGTCCTGACTCGCAGACCCCAAACAGACCTGTCAATTACATGCAAAGTGTATGTAAATGTATGTTAATGCCAGATGGAAATGCATGCGGAATGCGCTGTGATCTGAGCGTTATCAAATGTGCTCGACTGCTTGTGGAGGTTTTCTGTCTCGCATCGTGATCAGATCCTGAGGTGGAAGCAGGTACAGTATAAAAAGTGGTCAGCCTACAACAACCATCAATCGAGCTGGATGGAAATTTGCATAATTTTGCTAATGTTTAAACTTGCACTGTTTCCAGAGAAATGTCCCCCCAAACGTTTTTCTTCTTTATGTGTTTCTTACCAGCACTTCAGCATCAGTGGAGAGGCGTGAAATCAAAGACAGACGCATCAAGAAGTGGGTTAACTCTTTATTCATAATTAGTCATTTTTCATACATAAATGCAAACTTTTACCTAATTTTCAGTCCTTAAATGTGATGATTTGCTGCATTTTTTTTGGACATATTAGGACATTTTCTGGACTGTTGAGTCTCAAATGGAATCATCAGAGACATATTACTGAGTCTTTTTGAGTTTATGATTACACATTTTATTTTATGAAATAAAAAAAGGAATTTTTTTTACTAGTGACTTAATTATACTGTTTAAAAAAAAACAGAGAAACACATGAAAAACTTCACTCAATGATGCTATAAATGCTCAAAATCTCTAAATTATATCTTGTAATAGCAAATATAAATGAAGCGACTCGAGAGGCTCCATGCTTTGTGAATATCTTTCAAAACATCATGACCACATTTTGCAATACGGGACTTTATCATAAATTTGTAGTCTTTGACATAAGGCTCTGTAACCGATGTTAATGTTTTAAGAAGACTACTCAAATGTTGCAGCAGTCAAAGGACGACAAAGACTAACCGTGACGGTCGCAGTTGCTGGAGAACCCTGTGAAGTGCCTTGCTTAAGAGGAGGCGGCATTTCTTTCCCTCTACAGTGATTTTCCCTGTGCACTCCAGGATTCTAACTGCCAGTTTTCTCCTTGTAAAAAGCTGTTTGTAGGGTGTGTAATTGTGTGATTTTTATATTGGTGTATAAATACAGTGCACTTTCATTGTCTTTTGAGAATCCAAGAGGCGTGTGTTTTCAATGTAGCAAACTTGTTTGCTTCTGTAATCAGGCTGCTAAATTAGCACTAAACACCCTGAGAGGTGGGAATGACAGTCTGTCAGAACGCTGCGGTCTGACCAGCCATAAACAGCTTACACTGGGGCTGCCGCCGCCGCCACCGCCGCCGCTGCTGTGGCAAACTCCCGACGTGCCTGGGCTTATCTGGTGCACGCAGGAGGCACAACAATGAACTTATCACCATCCAGCCACTTGGCGGGATGCAGCTGCAACCCCACCATGCTGCTCCGACCGCGAGCCGGTTTCGGTTCACTGATCATACACACCGGTAGAACCTAATCTAGGGACAGTGAGCCTTTCAAACTGCAGGCTTCAGCTTCGGACAGAGAAAGGACTGAAAGAGGAGAAGGTTTGCCAGGTAATATAAAAAGCTGCTGCTAGGAGGAAAAAAAAAAAACAACCAGAGAAACAAGTTCAATAACTTTGCAGGGACCTCCGTGACCTGCATGTCAACTAGCTTCCAGGATTTTGATTGAAGCTCTGCACAAGCCCGCAGCAGGGCTTTTCTGTTCTCTTCTTTTTTTTCTTTGTTGCCGAATCGGTTACAGTGCCACAAGAATACATAGAAGTTTTAGTAGGAGGGCTGCTGTGGGTCAGGGAAAAAAAAAATCTCTTTTTAGGACAAAACTGTAATACAAACAAAGATGATTCTCAGTATATCTGCTGGCTGTGAAGCTTTGAAAGCAGCAACAAAGGAAGTGTCAGAGTGAAAATGAAGAAGCACCATCCCATACGAGCAGTTTCTAAAGCATGCATTGTGATTTTATGTGCAGAATAACAAAGCGGGGGGTTACCTTAATACCCAGACAGATGCATTACGATCTGACACAGTTACTGTCAGTGATATTAGATTTATCACGCCCACTGCAGAAAGTACAGAGAAGTCATTCAAGCTGTATATGAGAAACATCAGAGCCTTTTAAACCTAATTTGGTATGAGATTTGGGCAAAATGTAGCCACTCCATCTCCGTGTGTTTCTACAACGTCAATATTAGCCACACTAGATGCACAACATGTAGATGCATACACGCACTCCAAGTCATGCTCCATGTTTAAATATAGCCTGATTATCTGAAGCTTTTGTAGTTTCTTGCTGACTGATTCTGAATCCATCAGGCCTGACTTCCTCCATCCCATCTAAAGGAAGGATGGGATCAAACAGAACGCGGTGACTTGCCCCCTTGCAATCTCGGTATCTGGAGTAAATTGAAGGTGATTTTCAATAACTGCACTGACGAGAGGCAACAGGCGGATCAGAGTCATTCTCTACACCTGAGAGCCTGTAATAAAAGAGACGATGTGATGTTCTTTGTGTTTCAAGTGGATCATAGCTTGGTTTAAGCTGCCTGCTTGCAGAGCATTTTTTTTTTTTTTTTTACCTGACAGAACATAATGGACATGGTGGTGCATGTGTGAAGTGTTTTCTAATTGGAAATCCTATCGTACCACTCCCCTTTTCTATTAAAGGCAGATTAAATCTATGGACCTTGTAAAAGAGACAAAAGAAGCTGCAGATCTTCTCCCATATTAGATGGCTGTTGTAGAAAACAAAGTACACAGTGAATTATCTGAACTACAGATGCGCCAATCAGTGGATCACAAGAATTGGCTGATATAAAGACCACAATCATGATTGTTACATTTGGCAGCATTACGCTGTGTAAACATGCAAATCATTATGAAGATGGCATATTGATTGGCACAAAGATATATCTTTATCAAGGAACGTGTGACATGAAATGGGTTGTAATTGTAATCGACTTCATCTGAGCAAAGAAAATAGAAGCATAGAGACAACATTTGTCATTTTGGATTGAAAATACTTGTTTTTACCTAAGTGGCCATGAACCTACAGAATCTACAGACAACATAATAAAGGAGAGCTCCGAGTGGAACAACAGAATTCGTCAATATACTCTAAAACCGATGAGTGTGATGGGTAACAGTTTGCCTTACTTATACATTCACAGTCCATCCATCCATCCACTTACTTACTACCACTTAGCCGACTTCAGGATCCCGGGTAGGCCGTAGGTTATTCCAGCTAACATAGGGCAAGAAACAGGGTACACCCTGGATAGGTTGTAGATATTTGCGGTCATTACCAATCATGTCAATTATCCACATATCTGGCTGAATATAGAGTTTATGTGTTGGTACAGTTATAGGAAGTCTACAGAGTTACTCATTTACATGGTTATGTCTCCATTGCCTTATGCACCCCAAATCACGAAATCTCACACTGACAGGACAGGCGTCTGACTAGTTCTGCAATTAGAAAATAGGTTACATGCATTACTTTTAATATTCAGATATGATTATACTCAATAAACATCGATTTAGAACGTGCTTTGGCTCGTACTGTCTGAAACCATGATGGGGGACGAGTAGCTTAATTGCTGTACACTGATATCACAGTGGAATGACAAATTACCTATGGGCTTTGTCCTAATGTAGCTTTACAGAAAATATAGGCTAATAGATGATCAGTTATTGGATATAATATATTACTAATTTACTGAAAGGCCAAAAAGATCATATACAAAAAATATCCCTGAAAAGAAAAGTTACAAAAATGGTTGTCAGTGCTTTCCATTGTAGTTATTTCAAACTCTATATTTAATCAGGCAGTGTTATTGAGACTAAATAGCATTTACTCATCCATCCAAATCACTGAATTCAGGTTTTCCAGTCACTTCCATGGCCACAGGTGTATAAACCAAGCACCAAGGCATGCAGACTGCTTCTTCAGACATTTGTGAAAGAATGGGTCGCTCTCAGGAGCTTAGTGAATTCCAGCGTGGTAACGGGATAGGATCCTATCTGCGCAACAAGTCCAGTCATGAAACTTCTTCACTACCAAATATTCCCCAGTCAGCTGTTAGTAGTATTATAACAAAGTGGAAGCCATTGGGAACGACAGCAACTCAGCCATGAAGTGGTAGGCCACGTGAAATCACAGAGTGGGGTCAATGGATGCTGAGGTGCACAGAGCACAGAGGTTGCCAACTTTCTGCAGAGTCGATCGTTAACTTCCTCCAACAACCTCCAAACTTCATGTGGCCTTCAGATTAGCTCAAGAACAATGCGCAGAGAGCTTCATGGAATGGATTTCCATGGCCAAACAGCTGGATCCAAGCCGTCACCGAGCTCAAAAATTCCCATAAACACACTCCTAATCCTAATGGAAAGCCTTTCCAGAGGACTGAAGCTGTTATAACGGGGTGAGCAGACATATAAAACCCTACAGAATGGAACATCAAGTTCATATGCATATGAAGGCAGACGAGCAAATACGTTTGGCAATATAGTGTACAGGCCATTGTCTGTTCATGTGGCTCTCATTATTTAAATGATAGATTTTAAGATCCAATAAAATTAATTTCTAGTATTTGAGATCGAGCAACTTATGATGGACTGTTGGACCACAATGGGTGGTATCTATTGGGGCGTAGTATCGGCACATAAAACCCTAACCCAGACCAGCTGAGAGATATAATCTCTCCAGCATGTCCTGGGTGTGACCCGGGGCCTCCTCCCAGCCCAACACGCCCAGAAAACCTCACCAAAGAGGTGTCCAGGAAGCATCCTGATCAGATGGCTGAACCACTTCAACTGGCTCCTTTCAATGTGGATGAGCAGTGACTCTACTCTGAGAGACTGCACCCCTCACTCTATCCCTAAGGGAGAGGCCAGCCACCTTTCAGAGGAAGCTCATTTCTGCTGCTCGTATCCGCAATCTTGCTTCTTTCGGTCACTACCCAAAGCTCGTGACCACAGGTGAGAGTAAGGATGTAGACTGATCAGTAAATCAACAGCTTCACGCTCGGCTCCCTCTTCACCATAACAGACCGGTCTGCAGCCCCAGTCTGTCTGTCAATTTCCCACTCCCTTCTTGGGTCACCCATGAACAATACCCCAGGATACTTAAATTCCTCCACATGGGGCAGCAACTCGGCCCTGAGACAGAGTGGGCACCCCACCTTTGTCCGGCTGAGGACCATGGCCTCAGACTTAGAGGTGCTAAACAGAGGTTATGAGGTTGAGAGAGAGCTGGTAGTCACACTGGTAAAAAAAAGGAGTCATCGATTCCAAAGCAGTGAATGCTAATGAGCAAATGCACACATTACCCCAGGACAAACACTAGATCCATATATCATGTGCGCAGATTTCATGCTAATAGCATTACCCTAATAATAAATAACAGTCATTATCTGTAGCGATGACTGTAAAAGTTTTGCAAGGTAGCATATCTTTAGGTAGCAATGCCACAGATGTAGACTGAAAGGTGGCATTATTCTAAAATTGCTAAAAAATCCTATTAACAATTCTTTGTCAGCTGAGCGTACAAGTGCACGTCAATCCTATCTTTACCTCTTGAGATAAGTTATATGTCACTTCTTTTAAAACAAGTCAGAAAGTCACCCTCAAAAAATAAATAAATAAGTAAAAATAATCACCGGAGCTTGCAGTGAATGAAGCCTTTGGGATAGTCTGAACTGTATTTTTCTCCGGAAAATAGTGTTTCACGTTCCCCTGCAGACACACTCACAAGGAGAAAACTGCTTTGTGGCAGGCTGAGTAGAAAAGTACCCATAAATCCACCAAAATGACACCAGGGCTAAACAATCACAGCTTGGTCAGAAACTGGGGGGTGGGGGAACGCTTTGGCTCACACATCACCATCATCATCGTCTTCTTCTTCTTCTGTGTTCTGCTATCTCCAAAGCTATTCTGCTGCTGAATCTAAATCAAACATTTGACTAATTCCCTCAGTACTAATAATCAGCAGTCTCACAATAATCTGTACTGTGGCTCACATTCACTATGGACCTACCATGTCTAAACATATTAAGCAAACAAGCTAAATCACATGCAAAGCTCCATCCCACAACAAATTGCCAACAAGCTTGTATTTAGTGTTTACCTTCTGTTTTGCTCAAATGGACTTGGCCAGAAGCGTGGCAGTCACAAAAGCTGCATGGTGGGATACTGCTACAGTAATACCTTACTTACAGATACCACCCACTGCGTCAGCCACTCACACTCAACATGAGTAACCATGATTAGAATCCAAAGAAAAAGCACCCTATTTTCTCAAGAGAGCTGGGGAAAAAAACACTTTACCAAATATAACGAAAGGCTTAAATAAATGTATTGATTTGTGTTAGGTTGTGATAAAATTTCCAAAAGATGGTGCATGTGTGAAAATCTGTTTTTCATAGCTCAAGTGACTTTTTTTTTTCTTTAAAAGGTCACTCTATTGAGTTTGCACATGGAGCAGTTTAATTATCATAACATCTGCTCTCTGTGCAATGCAAATTTCCTCTGAGAATTATATGTAAGAATATTATTAGACATGTTAGTTTGTTTTTGCAACTTCAGCCAACAGCTGAAACTTTTTACTACAGTGTTACCATGCAACGGTGGATACATTTATGTGACTAAACTCTGTGTATTGTGGTTTTGATTTTGAATCTATTAGATTTTATTTTCCCTATTATAGAAATTTAGCCTCATAAATAAATGGAACTTTGAAAATAAGCAGCTGGAGCTTGTTAAATTTTGTTATGGCAAGCTCTCATTAGCACTATAAAACTGGATTAAAATAGCCACTACAATCATGACATTCTTAACAAACTTCATTCATTTACTGAACTTTCAAAATACTGTGTGAACTATTAAAAAAAGTATTGTATTCTTTAAAATCATTTTAAAAAATTGCTAAAAGGAAAGGAAAAAAGTGATGGCTATGGTGGGCACTACTGGTAGTTCAGTAAGGAATCGGCCCAGAACAACGGTTATTTTTGCCTATAAAGTCTGTCTGGAAACCCGTGGGTGTTTTTCATGAGCGCAAACCACATACTCAACTCTGCTGCTCAACCCACATTTCCTTACAAATGTGGCTCCATCTAAGGGGAACTAAACTGGCTTTCAAGGGGTATAGGATTCATTGCCAAAAAGCACTGTTGCGACAAAGAAAGAATCAACCAGACACAAATTTCCTTACTTTTTGTGCCAAGTTTATATCTGTGGCAGTGCTGAAAAATGAAGTGCTACAGACTTCTTCTTCTTTTATGACCGTGGATTATTAACTCACAGAAATATTAGGTCTTCACTGTGGTAAAGACATGCTTTTTTATATCAGTATTCATGTGGTGGAATGTGTACATGTAGTTGATATGCAGGAGAAATGTTATGGCATTCTCTATGCAGATTTGGCCCTCAGACATGGTTTGATAAAGTTAGCCTTCTTATGCAAATGCTCTCCCCTTTTCCGTGTACAGGTAGACAGATTTACTTGTAACCAATGATTACTGTAATTCATCCACAAAACAAGCTGCTGATGAATTATGCAAATGCTACATCTGTTTCCATACAAATGAATCTCTGAAGGAAAATGGCTCTGTCACTGCTTGATACAAATCGATCTTAAGATGACGGCAATGGTCAGACGCCAATGGAAGAAAAAAACTTTGATGCATTTGATAAGTTCTTCTTCGAGACTTGTGGACGGTCAAGAATGATTTTGAAACACCTGCATCACAATATGCTGTTTCTGAGCCACCCCTCATTCCTTTATATTTCGCCTCTAAGCAGCAGGACTTTATACGTAAAGTGGATCTCCTGGCTGTTTCTTTTCTTTCTTTTCAGTCCAGCCCATGCACCAGACCATTTTCAGAAGATTTTTTTTTGTCTGTTAAACCACTTTATACTTACCTATAAATCATTCAAGAATAAGAAAGGCACCAAACTCAAGGGATGAACCAGTGTTATGTCTAGACATAAAAGGCAACTTACCAAAGAACCAATTTTAAATTGCACCTTTAGGCATTTTGTTAGTAGCAGCCTGTCACAAAAACACATAATTTGCTACCATTTCTTTAGTTAAATCTATTAAAAAAAATAAAATAACACAGTGCCAAAGATAACACAGTTTGAGGGGCATAAAGCAGTTTTGTTGTTGTTGTTTATTTGTTTGTTTTGTGCCTGCACAATGAGTCCCAAAAAAGTAATTAGGTGAAAATGTATCTCAGCATGGTGGAGGTGTGTCATGAAACACTCTGAAGAAGAAGTGACCACCCCTAAAAACTGTCTACAGCACTTGAAGGGTATCAGAAAGTCATGTCCTTAATAAAACAGGGAAAAAATCCAGCAATGACCTGACAGAAACTGACAGATGAATCTGGCTCTTCGCTTTTTCCATCTACTGTTTGGTGAAGCAGGACAGCACGGTGGCATAGTGGTTAGTACTGTTGCCTCACAGCAAGAAAGTCCAAGGTTTAAATCCCACCTCAGGACCCAACAGTCTGCATGGGTTCTCTTAAGGTTCCAGCTTCCTCCCACAGTCCGAAGACATGCAGTTAGTTTGGTTAGGTTACTTGACAGAATAGGTTAATTCTAAATTGCCCATAGGTGTGAATGGTTGTCGGACTTTCTGTGTTAGCCGTGTGACAGACTGGCGACCTCATGCCTCTCACCCTATGGCAGCTGGGATAGGCTCCAGGCCTCCCGCAATCCTAAAATGGAAAAATGGAAGAAAATGGATTGATGGATGTTTGCTGAACCCTCATCAGAAATGGTCTCAGTGGCTGTCAAGAAGTCAAGAAAGGAAACAGGCTGAGGTATCCCAAACTACTCAAGAACTAGAGTGGTTATAGGTCTCGTGGAGTGATGAATCCAAATTTAACATTTTAATTTCTAATCATCACCAGTATCAACAGTGAGTTTCTACAGCAGTCTGTAAAACACAGTGGAAGGTCTGTCATGGTTTGACATGACCTTTATGACCAATTTCAGCCAGTGGTGTTTGAGATCTTGTCAAACTGACGGAATGAATGCAGAAAAGCACAGTAAGATTTTGATCTACAATGCAATGCCATTTGGAAAACTGTGGCTTTCATTTTTCAGCATGACAATGATGCCAAACACACCACCAATGCAGTAAAAGCATACCTGAGTAGAAAACACACAATGGTACACCATCAGTCATGAACAGGCCTCCCAAGAGCCCGGACCTCAAAATTATTGAAGCACTGTGGGATGACATCGACAGAGAATGGAACAAAGGCTTGTTAGAATTTTACAAACTGTTTTTTGCCTTAAAAACTATATTTCCATTTATGTTTGCACATTTCATTTAATTGCTGCAACTATTTCCCATTTTCTAGCAAAATATAAAGAAATGAGGGCTAGCTGGAGACTTTTGCACAGTACTATATGTTGAAGACAAAGACAGTGCCCTGGGTACTTGTACAAAAAGCAGTTTAGAATCAAAATTATTAACTGAGTCCAAAATTTACCGCTGGATTTCAAAGTGTTTAATTGATCACTTCAGTTTTTTTTTAATATAAATTGCTGTTTCTTTCATCATGTTTTGACCAATTTTTTACAATTAGCTATATATTTATAGTTATTTTTAAAGTGTCTATGCTGAGTTCATGCACAAGAAAAGCTCAGTTTTCTCTAATTTTCATCCATTAGTTCACTCACTCACCCCAGGCTTGCAGCATCAAAGCTGTTCTAGCTTTACAGCCACCTCCCTGTGAAGAATGAAAAGCTGCATGCAAGCATGAGTTTTTGAAGACTCTGTCATAAACTCCTCCTGAAGTCTCAACACCACTCTTTATAACTCCACAGTTACAATTCAAGAATGCGACCTTGCCATCAGCATGTTCAGACTTCTCCTCTAATGAATGGGATGGCCCGTTATTAGAAATTCGCTAACAGTTGGTCATAGTGTTAATTAGTTTTGATTACTTTTAAAATAAATGTCAGAAAACAAAACATCACGTTAAGCCTGGCATGCCACGCTTACAAGTTTTTTGTTTGTTTGTCTTGCGTTTTTCAGCACCCTAACACAAATCCCCCAAAATATTAATATTAATATTAATATTACCAACATTTTCCATACATGATCACTAAGCAAAGGACCTTCCAAAGAGAAGCCAGGAAAATGGGTTGATCTAGAATTCTTTAGAGACATATAATTTGTCATCTTCTCATCCTGAAGCGGTTTTCAGAAAAGGTAAAAGCACCCTGATATGCACTTGCTGGACTGACCCTCTGCTTTATCCATCCCCAACATTAATATTCCTTTGAACTAAATGTCACGTTCATCGGTAAGGGGCCTGACCCTCACCGAGGGGCCAAGGTGAATGTTAATTATTGTGGGAGCAAATTGACATTAAAGTTCAGAGGTTGCTTTAATTAAGGAAAAGCAACTTGATGCTGCAGATGCATAAACTGCTCTAAGACTCACCGCGTGGCTCCTGGAACACCTGAGAGCACGACATTTGATTGGGACCATTGCACAGTGTGTGTAGAAAGAAATTAAAGCAAAATCCAGCTCTTTGATTTCTTTTTAATCTGGTGTATGTATGATTCAGACACAGATTAAACATCAACACCTTCGAGACATTAAATGGCTGTCTGTGTTAATGCAATTTGTTTATTTATTTATTTTAATGAGAGAGTTCCTGCTTTCAGAAATTACTGATGACAAAAGGTCCTATGAACTCTTTCCAATTTTATCATGGCTCTGGGGAAGCTGGTGACTTTCTGTTGATCAGATGGACTGACCTTTGAAATATCTAGAGCTGCTGGATGGTTTAACTTTGTCCAGTACTTTGGTTTATGATCAAATACCTTCAGTCTTTTCTGGCAATTCCACGAGTGTCAGACAAACTGTGTTTACTGTTACTTTCAAAATGATAGCGGGCTAAACTGTTAATACTGTGGCGTTAATAAAGACAACGTCTGCTAAACACCGGCATCTTAGCACTGAAAGACTATCACTGCACTTGAATTGGCATAAAGGGCACTTTCAGTTGTAACACGCGGTGTTAAGATCCAATACGTTCAGATACAAATATGTTCAACATTTCTTTCCATAAACGTTTGTCCTTATAGAATTTCAACATCTTGAGGCAAAGGCCCTGAAGAGCAGAATGAACAGAGAAGCGCAAAACCACATTCATAAACTTTTCAGCAACAGAGCAGATGACTCGGCGTCACTGGAAAATTATATCCGGCGAGCCCGCAGCATTCACATTTAGCTCAAAAGTACCACTGTGCTGAAGTGTAGCCCAACATTTCATTTAGATTCCTCTTTTTACACACGCACACACACACACACACACACACACACACATATATATATATATATATATATATATATATATATATATATATACACACACATACATATATTGCCTATTATCTCATGTCAACATCTCAGCTTCAGTATCCACAATCGTACATTTGACAACCATTTTTCATTTCAGCTTCTGTGTGTGTGTGTGTGTGTGTGTGTGTGTGTGTGTGTGTGTGTGTGTGTGTGTGTGTGTGTGTGTGTGTGTGTGTGTGTGTGTGTGTGTTGTCTTGTATTCTTGGTCAGTGATTTGCATTTTGATTGAATCTAAATTTAAACTATTTATGTTATACTTTGACATCAGCAGGGGATCTCTTGCCCCACCTATAGGTTTTCTTAAAATGTACTTTACTCATGATTGTTTTCGCCCATGTACAAATAAAAATAAGTAAAATAAAAAAAACAATATCTCTGCTCCTAGATATGCTGTGACTCTTTGCACCCACACTTTGATGCTGATGTGTTAGACCTGGTTTGTAAATGCATCATGACAGTAAACCCTCTAGGCTCATAAACCTGTTTCCCCAGAGGACTCTGACACTGCTGTGGGAGAGCTGTCAAAAACGAGTCAGTAACAAAAATCAAACACAGAAGCACTTTGCTGCAACAGCTCTGCTGGAGTTTTGACAATGATTTCTCACCGAGACCACCTAAACTAAAATATGCCCTCTAAACACGTCCCAGTGTAGTTTAAAATGTAGTGTAAAAAACAACAAATCAACAGACTACAATATCCAAGTCAGTGAAAACTGGCTATGGGTATTCCACCACTAGTATGATTTTAATTTAGTCTTATGAGGCAAAACATTATGACCACCCCTGCCCAGCTCACTGTATGTGCAATATACTGAGGCCTGTACTTAAAAAGACCTCCAACACATCCACAAAACCATGTTGCTGATTCATAGTTTGGCAGTTCTTAAACTGCTGGGTATTCTCTATTGGTTCCCTGGATCACCCAGTAACACCTGGACATTTCAAACATGCTCCAACCTAGTAATCTTGTCTTATCCAGGTTCCGGTCGTGGGTTCAGCAGTGTGAGAAGAGCTGCCCTGATCACCACCTTATCTAGAAGTGAAGACCCTAAGGTAGTGTGGGCCCCAGACATCCTTCAAAAGAAGCCCATACCTGCCCCTTGTTTCTGCTGCATATTCTTTTGCTAACTACCTTCACACTCAGTTCTTTCCCCACCACAACAGACTGGGCAAAATAAAGCATTCTTCAGACTTTCTTCCTGTGTTAACTTTGCTTCTCCATCCTACCCCCCGACACATCCTACAGACAGGTGGAGCGAACGTTCTCATGGAAGCCTTTAGCAATGCATTCTGTCTTACCCCAAAGGGTCAGGTCTAATTTGGGAACTGCAGGTGAGATGTGTTAAATCCCTCTGTGGGTGTACCATACTGTGAATGAAGATGTGAGCAAAGAGAAGACAGAGCATACCTGCCGTTAAATGATGCTTTAATTCCCTCATTCTGCAAACAAAATATTTGCTGGGCTTTGAGTGTTTGAAGCTGAAGGTATCTCAAAGGTAATTTTAAGCTGGCACATGTTCAATTACAATACATCTGCAAATGCTAATTGCAGATTGGCTAACAGTGCTAATCAGCAAAGTCATAATCATAAACAAAACAGAAGACAAGCGAGATACTAATAAGGGGAGATTTCTGATGAAAGAAAAAGAGAAAATGAGAGTTATTGAATCAGCCTCTTTAGAGTATTTCTAACTCCTGTTGGAACAAGAGAATTTCAAATTATGTAATATAACCACATTTTTGGAGTTTTGTTACCTTGGTGTCCTGCGGCTATGTCATATAAGTACTGGATGTGAATTTTCCAAATTTAATGTGATTCTGCCATTTATTACATGTGTTATTATTGCACTGGCAATAGGATTGATGACAAGCCCATTATCTAGAGCCTGCTGTAGGTTTATTATCAAATAATGAGGTTTCCTAATATGTTCCCACAAGAAGAAAAATTGTTTCATCAGAGTTCCTGTTGCTCTGCACTCTTAGTTACCATTCATTCTGGATGAGTCCTTCCAAACAAGCAAAGAATCTCACCAAGTTGCAGGAGTGGAAAGGGAGACACCAAGGAATGATCGTCCCTTTTTAAAAGGTGCTTTCAAATAATACTAGAGGCGTCATGAGGAAAACTTATCAAGTTTAAAAACAAAAATGCAGAAATATAGAAATAGAAATATGATTGTCTTTGTGATCTTGCACTTTGCAGCCACTACTGCCAACTTCAGGAACCACTGGCCCATTGAAAGTGTGGTGGAAGAGCTAATCCATTACATACAATTCTACATTAGCAGATTTTGTTTTGGTCAGTAGGATGATTATGCAGCAGAATATTACCTGTCTTCAAGAACAATGAGGTGAACTGAAGCATGATGATCACTGGTGAGAGCTGTTAAGTGCCCCCAGCTCAGATGGTGGATATTTTCCATATAAACCTATTACCTACATAAGAGAAATACCTTAACAGTCAAACATCCCGGTAAGAATCTACAGGTTTTTACATTAAGGTAAATGTTCATGAATATCCACATGTTCATTTTGTTCTTCCTGTTATACTATGTATGTATGAATGAATGATACTTTATTGATCTATAGCTGATACAAATGCTTATGATGACATGTGCCAGTTCTGTTTTGTCAGGCATCTTAACAGCCTCAAGTTAAAAGTTTGAAGTCACCCTGAGGGACATTTGACTTGGAAAAAAAAAGAAGTGATTTAAATTCCTGACATGACAGAAGATCACATGTCAGCAGCTTGGATGGATCAAGATCAGAGCTCTAATTTGAACTGGTGTGAAATTTCTCATTGTGAGAGAATCACATATGTTCATGACTGATTACCCTCATGTCAAACCCCAGAACCCTCATTTACTTTTCTGTTTTTAACAGCAGAGTAAGACGAAATAATAACCCTCAGGGTGATTAAATGTCAAGCCCAATTATGCTTGTAACAAAGGAGCCATGAGTCATCTACTTTCATGAAATGAAATTTCAGGAAACAGTAAGGAATGTGTTTGAGACCCCTTTATTTGGTATTTTTATATGTTTTTCTACGCTGATTATGTTGCTATTTGTCCTTCATGTATAACTGTGTTACCTACAATGTCAATAGTACTTTGTACTAGTATTTAGTTTCCTAATGACAAGTTTTGGTAGTATGTCGGGGATATTAGGGCAAATGGCAGGTGCTTGATTTAAAAATTGAAGGTGAGCAATCGAGTTCCTGTCAGATGTTAACATTTCTGACAATTGAACAATCAGTTTAAAAAGATTTTTTGATATTTTTCTCTCTGAGTCACCCTGGCATTCTGCCACCTGAGAGCCTAGCTGCCTAGTTGTTATCTGGAAACTTTCTGCCACACAACTAAAATTGTTACTATAACCAATTTCCAGTCTTCATTTAAACTACTTTCTACCAAAAATACTTCTGAAAACAAGTCCAAACTCACCCAGCATGAAGCCATTTAATTCACAAGACACATTTACAAGGCAATCAAAATTGTTCCGTCTAAAAGGCATGCCAAAGTCTCTGCAAAGCCAACTGTACAACTGTGGTATGCGGTACTGTGCGTCTTAAACCAACCCTCATTTCTTTGTATTTTACTAGGAAAAGGAAATCTGGTGCAGCAATTCATTGAGGCAAGCAAACATGAATGGAAATACAGTTTATAAGGCAAAAATAGCATTTTTACAATTCTATAACTATTATTCTTCAGCACAGTCTCTACTCTCTTAAGCAGCTGTCTTGTCATTTCATTAAGTAGTCTTCAGGAGTAACACTCCAGGCTTCTTGAAGGACATTCAAAGCTCTTCTTTGGGTTTCTCTGTCAAGATGATCCCACTGCTTCAATAATGTTGAGGTCCAAGGTCTAAAGAGGGTAATCCATCAATGATAGTGTTCCATTGTTTGTGTGCATGTGTTTTTTCCAGGTATGCTTTGATTGCTTTGGCAGTATGTTCAGCGTTCATACCTAGAAAAAAAATCACAGCCCAGCGAGCATCGAACAATTCCTTGCTAGTGCTAATAGCTGCGCCCGCTTGATAATTGTGGTGATAGTGAACCAGTGAAGTTCTCAGCTTGACGCCATGATGCCAGGTGATCAACCGCTGACTAGAGCCCTGATACTTGGGATCACTGTCGTGCTGAAAAACTGTTGCCAATCAGATGCTTTCCAGATTGTCTTCCATTGGTGGATCAAAATCTGACCATACGTTTCTTTGTTCATATCTCCTTCAATTTTGACAAGACCCCCACCACAACTGGCTGATATGCAACCCCAAACCATGACAGAGCCTCCACTGTGTTTTATAAATGATGACTCTCACTGTTGTACCTCTCTCCTGACCTCCTCCATACATCCTGACAGCAAATTGCATCAAAAATGTCAACTTTTTTCCATGAGACCACTTTTTTTTTTTTTTAAATTACAAGAAACTCTGGCTCCCTGAAGATAAAATACAAAGAATGGGGGTTGTTTAATACTTTTGCACACTACTTATGAAATACCAAATCCCTTAATGGCTAAAATATAGATTAATTTTAAAATGACATCCTCAGCCTATTCTGCATGGAGCTTCCATTTAGTTACATTTCTCCAACTTTTGTACCATGGACACACAGAATACAGAAATGACTACAGCTAAGATTGAAATCTTTTAACATGCCAACATGTCCTGTGACACGTCTTTGTGCAAAGGACCTTTCAACTCTGAGATAGCCACCAGGCGTGATAGCGATGTATGACGAGGCAATATGGCATGCTATTTGTGACAAAGTCATATCACTGAACAGTATTATAGAGCTTCAACTGAGAGCTTCACGACTCCACATTGTGTGCCCTTGATTTTTTTTTTTAAGCTGCCTCATGAGTTCACAAGTCCTTCACTCAGCTGAGTGACAGGAGGCCAAGCTCGATTCCCTCTCAGCAACATAACCCAGTCTCCCCTCATCTTGTTGAATTAAAGGAGAGCTAATCTTAATTGATGCTAATGGAAGTCAATGACGACCACGAGGAACAAGTGCTAATGTGCTTGAGCAATTAACCTAATATTTACTGGCTGTGACTCTCGGGAGGTGCTAGCTTATGTCTGTCTACTCGCTCCTTTTGCTCTGACATGATGAGCAACTGCTCTCAGTCACAGAGCGGGAAAAAAGGTAGACTGTTAGGGAACATTTAGAGCCAGGGTGTTAAAACAGAATTAAAGAAAATGGGTGATATAAGAATGAGAAATTAAACTGATCAAGTCTATTGTTAATGTGATTACTATTAAGAGGACATATTCCCCACATCAACACACCAGCAGCAAAAGCTTGGACTGTTGGGATAAGGTGAGTCCATGGATACATGCTAACGAGCTATTCTAGAGCCTGTTACTTAACTTTCTGCCATCTGGTTCAAGTTTCAGCAATATCACCTGCTTTGACTCTGTGTCGGCTGAAAGTATACATGCAGGTTTAAATTAAACTCGACTTTCCTGTCACAAGATCAAAGGGCTCAAACTGTCTGGCAGGGAGTAAGGGTCAGTCGATAAGTTGCCAGCAGAAGGACAATTTGTAAGAAATTGATTCTTGAGTTGTGCTTCCTTACTTGTATTTAAACTCTGGGCTCCTGCCTTGCTAGTCCTTCTGATACTGGTCCGCATTTGTCTCTTTATTGATAGCAATTAGCATTACCATGGTTACAAAAACAGCAGGAGCAAAAGGTTTCGGCTCTCTTTAATTAGTTAATGAACAACTGTAATAAGACATGGATGGGTTCAACACCCTCAGCTTGCTTCCAAATCTGTTACTGTATGAAAATTTAAATAAATTATTATAATAAAATGTAATAATCTGATGATTGGTCAAATGGATGGATGGATGGCAACGTAAACAGTGCTTTCAGCTGAACTATACTATGGGTATTGCATTAAAAAACTAACAGTGTGTTAAACTGGCAGATTCAGTCAGTATTCCAACAGGCCTGAAACACATTTGCTTTTCTGTACAAGTTCTCAAAGCAACCAGGAGGATGTGACATGAATTCATTCATCAGTTTTTACCAAATGTTAGTGAGCATGGACAGGATTGAGAAGAATACACACGCATTCAAACCAAGTAAACATGGGGAGACAGCAGGGGAATTACGCAGCAAAGGACTGAAGTATGCTATCCTTGTACATACAGTAAGAAATGCTATATTTTAGTAAGCGATTTACTAAACCATTAATTTAATTTTCTGTCTAATGTTTTTTCCCACTTGCAGAACTTTAACATTTTCCCTCTATCTCCTGTTATCTTGATAAACGTATAATAAAGTACATTTCCATGAAAATTCGTCCTGGATTCCTACCAAGTACTTATTCCCTTCGCTGTGTTTTCAATCAGTATTAAACTAACCTTAATTTAACTCCTGTTCAGATGCATAATTTAGTGGCTCAAAAGGCATTCCTTTCACTTTGCTGTTATGCCTTTAGTGTAAAAAGGACAGAAAGAGCTTAGTTTAATCGATGGTGGACTAACAGCAGTTAAAATGACAGGATGCAGCTAAATTGATTAAAACAAACCAAAAACAAAGGCGAACTGTGTTTGTGCAAAGCTGAACAGCCCTCACTGCTGTAAAGACGTAGATTCTACAAAGTTTACCACAAAACATTTCAGTGGTAACAGGTGCTATCACAACCGCAATCAAATGTGGATTCACGCAGTGAATTGATGGGGTGTAACAGAAACCACTCCCCACCTCCCTTTGGGTCCATGTCTCAAGATAATTCCATTCAGCCACCTAAAGTAAGTTATATATGATGCCTCCCAGCATTCCTGAATTAGATAAGCAGTTAAAAAAAAATGGATGGATGGATGTTATCTTCCAAGGTCCAATCAAAACAGTGTTTTGATGTGAAAATAGTCATTTTTTGAGTAAGTATTGCATAATTTGGGGCTATAGTTTGTTTCATCATATCCTACATTTTGTTTTATTTAACATTTCTCACGTGCTTCTGGAACACAGTCACTTAATTCTGGCAAAAAGTATTGATCTAATGAACAAACAGGAAAGAATGTCATGGATCTTCTGTTTGAAGTCAGTCTCTCTATTATCTTTCCTTTTGGGGCATGATGACCTGACCCTGTAGCTGACCTCAGGGTCTCTGCTTGAGTGGCTCTCTTTCACATCTGTGGAGGCCCCAAGGACTGCCATAGCTCTTGTCTCTAAACCTAATTTAGGAAGATAGGACAGGATCTCGCTGTTCCTTTATAAACTAACGCACTAATGATGTCTTCCTTATCAGGAAGAGAGTAGACTGAGAGAAATGTATTCCCCACTGGAGAACGGCCTCCAGAACTGAGTGGCCAGTTCTGGAGGCCGTTCTCCCTGTTCTTGATATCATGCATGCTCCATTAATTGTTCCTGCTTTAACACGCGGATCTCTTAAATGCATTCCCACGTGAGTGCAATGCTGGTCTGAAAAGATTTCCCCAACAACCTGCAACTAATCCAGCCAGCACCAGGAGAAAATCACCAAAGGCAAAAATAATAAGGAATAAAAATAAAACATAGCTATTCAAATTCCCTCAAAAATGTTTATTATTCAAAACATATCTGAGGCACTCTGAACTTGAACTGTTGAGCAAGACTTACATAAATGTAGATATGAAATATTTGACTTCCAGCTGTCGGCTCTCCTCTCATCTACAGACGCTATTTTTAAGCTGCATTGTTTTGACATGACCCGAATGTTTTGCTATCAAGCTAGCACACAGAGGATCTCAGTCATGCCGTGCTGGTGGTTTGAACAGTATTATTTAATCTGTTTCACCATACAGAACCAGGCTTTTGTCTCGGCTTGCTGTTTGGGCATTTTGTCACTTCTTCTTCAATCTTCTTTATTGTTTTATTATTTTAATCATCTCTGCAGCTCATGGATTGTGTTTTATCATTTAGAATTTATGTTTAATACATATAGCAATACTCACAAATAACTCGAAAATGCATTCGCTTCTCGCAGCAAAGGCTTGTTGCCTTTACTGTATTTGTGTCGTGTTGTGTGTGTGTGTGTGTGTGTGTGTGTGTGTGTGTTTGTGTGTGTATTACGGTCACTGTAGTGCATGGTCACCTCCCAAAGGCCATTTTGAGCTAGAAAAACCTCAGACTGTTCAAGTAGCTTGACAGCTGGAATACCAAAACCAGCATTTTCTCCAGTACATGTACCCATAAGTACTGTAAATTAACTATTGTAGACAAAGATCTTACGGCCAAGAGCTTTGCTGACTGGCTACAGGTCAAAAACATGCTCAAGCCCTGTTGGAAATCATTTCTCCTTTTATAGTGATAAGGACTTGGATCTACCTTCCACACTAAACAGTGCTATTAGAATTCAAGTCCATGACCACACATGCCTCAGACTTTCCACTCCCTCCGTTTGAACTATACAGGTTTGTGTTTCTCATGAAGTCTCTGGGCTTTAGTGGCTTTATAACGCTGAGGCTATTTACAGAGACATGTTTATCTGCATGCAACACAGTCAACTCGGTCACCCTGCTCTTTCTGCATCACATGTGTCATACTCTCATTTGTGAGAATTCTTCTGAAGCGCTTTAGCATAAGGAAACATGCATCGCCTTATTGACAGCTTTATTTGAAACTACAGCAACACCTGTTACAGCATCAGAAAGACTGAGCTCCACAGCATTATATAATCTATACATTTCCAGTCTGTCTCATCAGTATACACACTAATAACTTGAGCTAATTGGACCTGCCAATTCATTAAGCTTTTTGATTATGTATTTAAAAATAACCCTGACCCATATGGCATTAGTAACTCACTCATATAAAACAAGTAGAAAACACAAAGACTTGTGGGTTGACATTTATTTCTGCGGAGGCATTGATTTTCCTCCACTGAAACCCAGTTTTTTGGGTAAAGAGCCTTCTGACATAGAAAGGAATATGGCCAAAGTCAAAAATGGTCTGGCCTTCCAGAGATGCAGAGCGCTGCAAGCTGCTAAAGAGCTCCAAGTTTTGCTCCTTGTTGCTTTAGTCTTAGATTTTTGTGCTCTAGTTCAACATCTGGTGGTTCTGACTGCTTCCTCATTTAACTAAAACCATGACCCTGTGTAATACTAAGGAAACAGAAGTCCTCCATTTTTTTGTAGCTACAAGCTGCAGCACACCTGTCAGAGACATGGTAGTTAGCACTGCTGCCTCACAGCGAGAAGGTCTGGGTTAGAATCCACCTTGGCAGCTTGGAGTTTGCATGTTCTCCCTTTGTCTGCATGGGTTTTTTTCCGTGTGCTCCGGGTTCCTCCCACAGTCCAAAGACATGCAGTTGGTGGGGTTAGGTTAATTGGTGATCCTAAATTAGTGTGAATGGTTTTCTGTCTCTATGTGTTAGCCCTGCGACATGCCGGCGACCTGTAAAGGGTGTACCCTGCCTTTTGCTATATGACAGTCCCCCTGGAAAGGATAAGCAAAGGAAAATGGATGAATGTTTTTTAAATAATGTTGATTTTGTGCATACGCCTCAGTGTATGCAGTGTATGCAGAGCCAACCTGAGCAGCTCTAACCCACTGGGGGATGGACAAGGCACCTTTGGAGGTGTCCTGTAGTGGCACCAGGATGTTGGCAGCAAATCCTTTTGGTCCTGTGAGTTACAAAGTGGGATCTCCATTGATGGGATTTGAAACAAAAATCCTGCAGATCCTCAGTTAGATTAAAAATTGGCAGTTTGGGTGATCACCTTGGTCTCTTTCTCATGTTCCCGAGTCAGTCCTTAACAGTTTTTGCAGTGTGGTAGGACGCCATGTCCTGTTGGGAGGGCTGCTGTCATAAAGGAGTGTAATGGATTAGTCTGCTTCACAGCACTGTTTTGGGTACACTAGCTGTCATGTGTCCAAAAAGTGTGACTCCACAGTGTAGTGGTTTGCCCACTTGTGTGATAAATGAAAGCTTGCTTGTTTAATTCCAGCTGGAGGCGTAAATCCCTTCGGAGTTACATCAGGAAGAGCACTGGATTTAAAACTTTGCCAGATCAAAACATGTGGAGCAACCTGCTGTGGCAACCCCTTGTGACAAAAAGCTTTTCAGCTGCTCCACTGAATTTAATGACATTGCTGTCATTAAATTCAAAATGAACATACTACAAAAACCCCAAGTCATCCATTTCATCTGCTGTTTTTGTCACACAGCAACTCAACTTTCGACAGAAACAAGAATGCACTTCTAACAGTATTTTGGCCTTATGCTCTTTGTTTATTAACTTCAGTAAATGATCTGAATACCTCTTTAAACACGGTCAATGACACTAACAAAATCCTTAAATGGTACAGCTACATTGATTCCCACTCAAATTTAGCCTTCTTTTTCATCCAGCACAACTCACTGGCCTTAAACATTTTACTCAACACATCAAGCAAGCCACTCCTGCCGCAGTGAGGTCCTAATAATGGCATTATTGCAAGCAAATACAGTTGGTCGGGACGGGATCCGTCTGACAAATGTTAAATAACCTGAATTCAGGCAGGCTGTTGGCATTTTTTCCTCTTTAGGAAGGAATGGCAGAGACAGCAAACAGCTAATTTATTTAAAGAAGATGTTTGCCATACTTATTAAGTTCTGGTTTCATTAAAGTGGATACAAATTCGCATACATATATATGGAATGGATTGGTATTTACACAGTGCTTTTCCAGTTAAACCACAGCTTTAGACTAAACTCCTCAGAACACAGTAATTCCCATACCAAATATCCAGATTGTGAACTATATTATTCATTACAGCTTCAGATTACAAATGCAGTAATCCAGCCCTTCTGGACCACCTTCAATTCTCTTCTTTACTGAGACAAGAATGTGACAGCACACGATTGATTTGAGAATCTATGATAAGTTGCGCTATACTTGATGCAGAGGGTGGTCAGGATTATCCATGACGGGTAGCAGTTTATTCAGTGACCTCCTCTCTGCAACAGCTGTGTTCAGTTTGCAGCTAATCACAGGGTCTCTTGGTGTCACCAGCTCTGATGCTGCTCCCTCAGCAGACCACAGCAAAGTACACTGAACTTGCCCCTGCAGGCAGACATTTTGATATGCATGTTGAACGATCTCGGCGTCCTTAGAAAATAGAGTCTGCTTTTTTTTTTTACAGGTGCTGCAGTGGATACTTGCAGGGTTAGTTGGCAAGCGACTGAGCCTGGCAAGCTAACTGGAAAAAAGAATAGTAGCATTAGCCAGTATTCAAAGGCCACCAGCCCAGCTCTGGCTGCCCTCCACTTATGGAACTAGCTCGCTGCTATTTCACAATGAGCAATTAATATTCTGGTAGCAGTTTCAGCTGCATTGCCATAGTGTAGCACAGCTAATGTAAAAGCTTGCCAATGTATGGATGTGTATTTCCTCGGGGGTTCGGTTAGGTTTGGTAATATGAAATCTTCAGTTACGGATCACAACGATTCCAGTGAAAACGTGATTTTTCTCCAGGATTCTGTTGTTTTAAGTCTTTACACTACAGGATGAACTTCAACATTTTCACACCATCAACAAGAATGACATCGTAGTATGAATTTAAAGATGCCGTTTCATTTCATTAAAGTATTTTTCAGATAGGAATTTTAACAGTAACAGAATTCAGACTCACTAAAATGCTGCCGGCTAAACTAAAAGTCCATATTAAAATCTCACTTCAGCCCTCAGCCTGAGTAACAGTGGTCATAATAACCTGTGAACATGCATAATATTACATACCTTTTCATCCCTCAGCTAAATGAGACGAACTTGGTTGAAGAACAAACAAAGCGATTTTATTTTAATCATCAGTTCAAATCTCTAGCAGAAATCAAAGCTGGCTTCTTTGTAAGCGATGGTGACCCCATGACTGGCAGAAAGTACATGAAACTAATCCCTAACCCTGTTAAATGTGTGACAGTCTCTTTATTCCAGGCGTGTCCATAGAAAATGGAACGATTCAGAATAACTCACTTTGTCGTTGCAACAATGACTGAGCCTCAGCAGTCATTACAGAGCCATACATTCACATGTGGTGAGTCACAGTGTTTCTGGCAGAGCTGAGAGACAACAACAGTGGCACAGTGCCTCAAGCAATCAGCCTCATTTTTATTTGTTTTGGTGATTTATACAGATATACAGTGCTGCTGGTATAGATTTTATACTAAGAAAAAAAATGTGGTTATGCATTTCGTTTGCACCGCGGTGGCCCAGGTTTAGACTGCCCGATACCTCTTCTTTTGTTTGAATGCTATCTTGAGGGCCAGAGCGCGACTCGAATCCAAATCGCTGATTACCATGCTACATGCTTTCTCCTGAGTGAGAAGGCTTGTTTTACTGTGACAGCCCGAGCTAAACTCACTCCGCAGCCATGCCAATTATGTCTGCTAGTCATCATATTGCACATATAAATTCTAATTTGCCTGAGGCCTGGCCAGTTATTTCTTTTTGGGTCTAGTCCTCGCACAGCAAACAAAAGCCGCACAGCCATTTTAAACCACATCACATGAAACAGGCTTTGTTGCCTGATTTTGAAGTTTTCAATTTTCCAAAGGTAAAAAAGTTTTAAAAAAATAAAATAAAGAAGAAAAAAGCAGTGGTGCTGTTAATGTGGTAAAGATAACCTTTAATGTGAACTTGTTGTTGCCATGCTTTATTAGAGGAAATAAAACTGCAGCTCTTAGATCTAAAGATAACTATTTACAGTAGATTAATTTATATTTCTCTTATTTGAAGATTTCCTTGACGAGCGAAAAGCCTTTTTTTCCCCGTCCTTTTGTCTGTTCAGCACATCTTAGTGGGCTTTAATCAAATGTCAATTTCAGAGTGCGTGGCCTTGTTGTTGCCTGACTTTCTGTTTCACAGCTGAGTTCTAATTTTATTTCAGTCCTGCAGGATTACCTTCATCTACTTAATGGCTTCCTGATTGTGTGTCGAGTTCTTCTGTTAGCTTTATTAAAATTTCATTTCTGCGGTAATTAAGCAAAGCGGCACTTCTTTTCTTAAGGGGTGCTTGGGCTGGTGAATTGTAGGCACATTAATTAAACGTGATGGTCTTGTAAATAAAGCAAGCTGTGGTTTAATTGCAATGTTGGCATAGTATTCAGAAAAAAGAAGAAAAAAAAAGCTGGGAGATTGTGGCATATTAATATAGCTAGCTCCACAGAGACTCAGAGAAGTGCTTTCTTATGTTTGCTGATAATTTGAGCCATAAAAAAGAATTCTGTCATAGCTGCCTGGAGCAATACTCAAGCTGACAATGCGCGGCGAGTTCGGCCTTCTGTGTACTTCGGGAAGGAAGGCGTATCTTTTCAGTAAAGACCTTCAGCCGACAGTCAGCTTACCTCCAAAAACTGGAATTGTTCCTTCTCTCCCTAAAAACAAGCCTCCTGACAGTGAGGGAGAGTAAGCTATTGTGATGGTGCAGGCAGCTGGAGCAAAAAGTGTGGTGCAGAATGCAAATGTGAGTGGTTCTCCACCAACTAAATAAAGAAAGGGGGGGAACAATTTCTCAGCTTCAGTTGTGAAGACAGGTCGTCTGTCTTCCTCCTCTGGGCCAAGACGATAACATCTGTTAGCACATATGGCACATCCGGAAAGAGCAGGTTTGTAAATCTAACAAAAACAGTGACAACAGGGATGGTGAATGGAGGACAGAAATCATATGCTGATTAGGAGCAGATCTATACATCATTCGTACTGTCGCCACGCATGTGTGCGCTCCATGTACATAGATGCAAGTGTAATCATAACCTGACTGCTGCCCTGCCCTGCTTTGAACATGTGTGTGTAATGTCTTCCTTAAAAGCTGGTTGCTAGATCAGTCCTTTTGAATTAAAGATGCCTTCCCTTCTGTTTGATGAGACATTCATGTGAGGAACGGATGCACATGAATCTCTAAATCAAAGTGAGATTAGAATCAGAAGGTAGATTCTCCAATACTAAAACCAATCTATATGGAAACAGCAACGCCTTGCCTGTGCGAAAGAGGGGTTCAATCAGTACCACTTGTTCAAGCTGTTTCAATGAATTCTGTGAACAGGATGTGTTATGAGGTCCTGTTAGATAAATAGTAATGGCCTCCACCTGCCACCCGGCACTGGCATTCACACAGCCTAATGGCCATATGTTTTGAGACCAGCAGATGCCGATTTAACCTTCTACCAATGAGCCAGAGATTCACAGCAAAGTCCATCATAGCCAAACACCTCATGTTCAGGGACATGCCTTCAACCCACCACAGTGTTTAGACTTATCTTAAAAGAGGGCAAAGTTAACCCAGAGGAAATATTTAGAAAAATGTATTAGACCTCCACTAATGTCAAGTCTCTTAAAGCAATACCTCTGTAATTGAAATACATCAACAGAAACAAAACAACTGTCACTAAAGAAGCCTGCATTGGTCCTTTAAAGGACAGTTTTAACTTGCTCTCACTGTGCCAAATACATTTCTAAAACCTAAGATGCACACGTGGTGCTCCTGCTGTCAACTGCACTGTAATTTTACTTAAGTTATAGCTACATATTGTCTCAAATACTTCTCCAGTGAAGTCACTTCAAATAAAACCTTTGTTGTTTGACCTGTTCCTGTACTGTAAGAGAATGTAAAATGTGTGCACCCAATGATTAGGATTATTGGAATTCCATGAATTCATGCCTTTTTGTATCATCTGCAACTATTCTGTAACCCCGCAGATATTTCCCACTCCAAGATCCTAAAATGTTGTGCACCTCCAGATATCAGAGCATATCCCCAGATTTATAACAATTTTACATTCCCAAGCCCAACATGCATTCCGATGCATCCCAAAACCACAGGGTACTCTGCAGTCTTAGAGAACAATTGTTAATCTGCAGATTCCCAATCACTATGTAGCTGCAGTCATTACTGCACATTTTTATTCTATTCCACCATGTTTTTTCAAATGCACAGTATGAAAGTTATATTATGAATAATTTATGGTACTCAGACACCCCCCCCCAGTCCATTGAATTGCATAGTTGATGGACATTTAGTTTCCCATTGTTTAATAATAAAAAAAAAAACAACAGCTTTGTAGCCTACGTAAGAGAGACTGAACACTGTGTCCATGGCTTGAGGCCCCTATGAGTCTCTAGACCCTGAGCAACTGTGCATAACCAGAGACCACTTTGCATCAACAGATCTCACATATCTGTAACAGCCTTGTGCATCCCCATTCCACTGTAACAGCATCCCTGTAGCTTTCTAATGTTATGCTAGTGTAATAAAGGTCAATTAAGTTAATGGTATGCACATGCACAAGCCAGTCATGCAGTTACCTACCGCAAGGTTTTTTGTTTTTGTTTTTGTCCATTGATAAACAATAGGAACAAACAGAGACTTATTCTGGATTCAAGGAAGTTCTGCCTATTTGCTAATATTCCACCTGCCATTGCTAAATAGTGTGTGAAGTATGAGGAATATGAATTTTGAGGAGATAAGATTTTAAAGATTTAAAGTAATCTGGATGTGTTATAATTTTCTAAATTTGCAGTGTACGAGTTTCATTTTGGAGCAAACAACACTTTGGCTTGTACACAATGCATTAGAGAGTTCTTAAAAATTGCAAAACTAGAAAAAAGATAATGGTCACCAAAATTAGTATCCAGAATGGAATTTACACACCACTAAATATGGATTGAAGACTAATGAGCCAACCCTGGTAGAAAAGAGCAGAGTAACTGAACTAGATGATGCCCAGTCACCTGCAACGACAGATGCATCTACTGACCGGAGGATGACAACTGGCCAGACTCAAAGCAGCGACTGACTCCCACGGGTCACTGACAAAGCCCCATCAGAGGAAATGCTTGCAAATGTGAACATTGCTCTACAGATCATCCCTGCTGCGAGTATCACTGATACCAAGGAGCTCACATGTGCCACTGGGACAGTAATCCTAGAAGAATCCTAGACCAAGGACTCACAGCTCTGTCCATAGGGCTGAGGAGATGCACCAGAGAAGAGAGGTCAAGAGAATAAATGGATAAAACTCAGAAAGGCATTTGCAAATAACACTAGATGGTCAAAGCACCAGTTCCTGGTTGACAGAGCAGTACACCAGGACTCTAAAGCCAGTGAGACCAACCTGAGCACCGCCTGGATTGACTATAAGAAAGCCTATGACTCAAGTGGTTGTCACTATACAAGGCTAGTAGTACACCACTAACCTTCATCAGGAACTCAATGGAACTGTGGAAGACAACAGTAGAGGCTAGCTCCAAGGTCGCACAAGTTGTCATAAAGTGTGGAATATACCAAGGTGACGCACAGTTCCTGCTCCTGTTCTGCATAGGCCTCAACCCCTAAGCCAGCTCATTGCAAAGAGTGGATACAAATATAGATTCAGGAGTGAAGTGACCATCGGCCACCTCCTGTACATGGATGAGTGAGAAAGACATTGACTCACTGATCCAACTCCCCAGGATCTGCAGCAAGGACATCAGGATGTCATTCGGACTGGATAAGTGTGGCTGAATGGTTGCAGAGAGAGGAAAGGTGATCCAGAGAGAAGGAGTGGAGTTGCCAGAAGGCCAACAGGAACCATGATAAAGATGCATGAAAGTCAGCCACAGAAAAATACCTCAATAAGGTAAGACAGTGTGTAGTAGGAATGGTAGGAATCAGATCCAAGCCATCAATAAATATGTCCTACCGGTCATCAGATACCCAGCTGAAATAATAAGCGAGCCACATGACAGATGCCACAGATTTCAAGGCACAAAAACTCTTCATAGTACACAGGGGTCTCCACCTGAAGTCCAACACCCTGGGGCTCTCTGATCAAAGGAAAGAGGGAGGGCGAGGATCAGTGAGTGTCAAAGCCACAATCCAGGATGGCGCACAGAGCATCTGCAAATACATCAGGAAGATGGCCTTCTGAGGTCACGTGCTCCAAAAGTGCCTCGGGCAACTGAGAACAGACAATGATGAGTAACAGGAAGGGGAACTATCGTGGATGGCCAAGCCCCAGCATAGGATGTACCATCGACAGATAAAGGAAGTTGCTGACATCAAGAAATCCTACCAGTGGTTAGAAAAGGTCAATCTAAAGGACTGCACAGAAGCTCTAATCATGTCAGCACAAAAACCGGTCCTAAGCACAAAATCCATAGAGGCAGAGGTCTACCACAGCCAACAGGACCCAAGTTCCAGACTGTGCAAAGGTGCCCCGGAGAATATCCAATACACAGTAGCAGGATATTAGATGAAAGCTGAAACACTGAGCAGCATAACCAAGTGGCTGGGAGGGAGCTATTTGGTATTTTGGTTTAGTTTTTTTTTTCCAAACTATTAAAACAAATAAGTACAATTGACATTATACAGTAACTGGGTAAAAGTAGCTTCTGAAAAGGACTTCCAACCTAACATGAATTATACACATGATTTATATCAATTTCGTACTCCATTGTGTTACTTATAATAAATTCCTTTCACCTTAATGTGTTTTTCTTCATGTCTGGCTATCCTGTGAAACTATGTGAAAAGTGAAATTGATTTTATGTATACATAGCACCTGCAGCTCATTTGGACATATATAATCTGCTATTTCACATGGTTGAACTGTAGCCGAAACACATTACAGTTCTAAGGGAAGTGTGTGACGGTGACATGCACACCACATTAATTCCACTGCAGTGAGTTCACTGCTATTGAAGTGTAGATGGTAAAATGTTATTAAAAAAAATCAACAAATATATATATATATATATATATATATATATATATATATATATATATATATATATATATATGGGTTGGACAATGAAACTGAAACACCTGTCATTTTAGTGTGGGAGGTTTCATGGCTAAATTGGACCAGCCTGGTGGCCAATCTTCATTAATTGCACATTGCACCAGTAAGAGCAGAGTGTGAAGGTTCAATTAGCAGGGTAAGAGCACAGTTTTGCACAAAATATTGCAACG